>JASWJB010000548.1:0-17764 GCA_032433595.1 Conoideocrella luteorostrata
TAAACTCCGTCGTGCTGGGGATAGAGCATTGCAATTATTGCTCTTCAACGAGGAATCCCTAGTAAGCGCAAGTCATCAGCTTGCGTTGATTACGTCCCTGCCCTTTGTACACACCGCCCGTCGCTACCTACTACCGATTGAATGGCTCAGTGAGGCGTCCGGACCAGCCACGAAGAAGTACAGTATTTGCTACTGGGGCCGCTCAAACAGTTTAACTAACTGCAGAGTACGGAGTACGGAGCTTCCTCTCTACAATCGCCTAACTAGGCAGCCCTACCCACTAATCCCAGTGGGCGGAACTTGCGGATTTCACTATCATTGTCACTGGTGTGCACCAGGCGCAATAGCAGCATCAACAACAATGTAAGCTTGTATTGCAAAGCATGCTGGAGCATTATAATTTTTTTCTGGCCAAAAGAAAAAAAGAAAAAAAACCATCATACTGCTTATATTACGCTGTAATAAGCTACGTTTCATGTGTCGGCGCTTGTAGGTATGACAAGCATCCACTGCTGAACGGCACTACGGAGCACTTGCTTGCGCCGTAGCTCCAGACCAGCTACCAGCCCCACTCACTGAAGATTGATATCTTCAACTGAGGACCGTCATCAGTTCGTCCTAGGCAGGGATAACTTGTCAATATTGCATCCTTACTATAAACACCAGGCACCGCGTGTCCGCCTCCAATTCCTTCCCGGGCAGCTTCCGCCAGTAACATACACCATCCGAAATTATGGCCTGGCAATTCTCCGCCAGGGACTTTGTCCTTGGCATCGTTGTAGGCGGCGTCGTCACAATCGTGATCCTCTCCGTCGGCTTGATCATGTTCATTCGGTCCAGCAACATCTACGGCCTTGGACACTGGAAGCTCAATGTCAGAACCCCACTCCCGTCAATGTGGATGAATCTGGGATTCTGGTAAGACTCATCTCTCGTGAATTGACTCCAAAGGACTCTGTACCGCGAGCACCCATTCTGCAAGCACGAGTGATCATCTAATAAACCCTCGTTTTAGGAAATCCGATGATGGGAAACCCATCATCAATTTCTCCGAGGCCACGCGCGCTCTGCTAGAGAAGATGGTAGATACAGCTGGGCTTCTGGTAAAAGATGATGCCACAAGCGATACGCGAGATGCCATCGCAGTGCTGGACCTAGGATTTGGCTGTGGTGACCAGACCATCGCTCTTGCGGACATGATTCAAGCCCAGAAGCGACCGCGGTTTCGGTACGTGGGGCTGACGCTGAATGCTTCGCAGGTTCAAACAGCGCAGAGGACGCTTCATAGATCAGTGAAACTGGAGAACGACGCAGTCGCTGATGGACTGACCCGAGACTCATTCAAGCTGTACCGTGCAAATGCAGCAAAACCGGAGACCTGGAGCAGAGCTGTCCGCACTTCAGTAGATACTTTGGCAGACGAAAGTTTCTCGGAGCGATGGCTCTTGGCTCTAGATTGCCTCTATCACTTCTCGCCTTCGCGCAAACCCATCTTTAAGTTTGCGGCGCAGACGCTGGATGCACATGCCATGGTTTTCGATCTGGTACTAAACGAGAAGGCATCGAAATTGAATACGCTATTGATCAGAGTGGTGGGCTACATCCTGAGTTGTCCGTTCTATACGTTTTTGACGAAGGAGCAATACAGAGATCAGCTGATCGAGTGTGGCTACGACCGGGCGCATATTGAGATCATAGAGATTTCGGATCATGTATTTGCTGGGCTATCGGCGTTCTTGAGGAGGCAGGACACTGCGCTGAGCCAGTATGGGATAGGCATTGGCGGGTTTAAGTTGGTGGGTAGGATCTATGAGTGGCTCGATAGGACGAGAGTTGTGAATGCGGTCATTGTTGTGGCGAGGACGAAAGGAAAGGTAGCAAAGGGGACAATTTCAGCTGCGCCTGGAACCTGAGGATGACAAATCATGATCAAAATGTACCGTACTGATAAAATCAGCAAAGCTCTAATTAAAGCCCTTGCTATGTTGTCTTTAGAGCTAATGACTTGCTTTCAGGATCAGCAATGTATGGCAAAGAATTTAATTTCAGAACCGCAGCTAACCATGCCGTCTGGTTCAGGGATGGCTATAAAAAAACCCAAACCTCTCTTAGGGTCTCTTTTGTTATTCCAACGTCGAAACAATCCTGTTGAATAAATAATATTAAGATCCCTACAGTGGCGACGTAGGAACTACTGTGTCCCGCCGCGGTACTTTATATCATGCCCTAATGGATACCTCAGAATGAAAAGCTGTGGGCTATTACCAACTCAAACCTGGGAAGTACGTTGCATAGTAATTGTAACAGCCGACCGACGGAACCTGCATGACTTTGGCAAGCCGTGGTCTTGATGCTCATGTAACTCTAAAGTAGGTAATCCTGGTGGGTGACACTAAGTCAAGAACCGCTTATGGGGGAAAACATGATTACGGCGATGCTGCTTTCTACCCCGCTGGAGAGTTGAAGGCGGTCAGTGTCGAGACAGTCTAACAAGTAAGTAGTTAAGCCCTTGACCGATGCTGGATCGTTTAGTTTCTATGGTCGATGCATCCCCAGCGTAATGGCATCCGGAGCCGACATTCCCCAGTCGAGGAGCAATGATAAAGTCCTCGGAAGCGAGGACTTCCGCCTCAGCGCGGCACGACCAACAGATGATTTATTCAGAAGGAACCGTCGATAGTTAGTACAGGAACAGGCCAGCAAGCGGGCTTCGTACTTAGTTTCGTACATAGCTCTGCAGGATACTGGCTAATATCAGCTGACGAACCACGGTTGGGGACTTGGTTCATTTGCACCGGGCGAAGTGGCTGCAAGTGGCCACGGAAAACGCCCTTAAAAGGAAAGGTGCCTGTCGATCTCTTTCTGGGGCGACGCGAGATGAAGAATCTAGGCGACAATGCGGTTGAGACTGTACTGTATTGTGGTTACTCCGTAGGATTGGTCTGCATGGGTGCATCTTACTCAAGTCATGGGTCCCATTCCAAGGGCCGATTAAGCTTTGCGAACCAACTGTACGGAGTACGGAGTAGCACTACCCATAATCTCATCAGCCCTGGCGGAATGAGAAATAAGGTGCCGCACTTGAGGGAACCGTTCGTAGAACTCGGGTTGTCAATATTTGTATACATGGAGATGACCGATGCCACACGTCCCCCTACAGCGTGTAAGTTAGCCGCTGGGCTATACAGCCCTGATGGTGTAGAGTGCTGATGTTCTCCACGGAGACATTGACTAATTCCAACGGGCAATCTCCTTTCAGCGCTGATATAGTTAACTAATGTTACCACACTTACTACAATAGTGTTGCATTAAGAAGAGAACGTGGCGGTAGCCTCATCCTCATGGCATGTTGACAATCGATGAGCAGAATCCTTTCAGGTAGGACGGAACCCACCCTTTGCGGGTATGGATAGTGCATCGAGAAAGAAAGAAAAACGAGTTGAGCCAACAGCATTTGCGGAGTTTCACTGGCGAGCGATGGGGATTGCGTGCCTTTCCTTAGGATGCCGCGGGTATCCATGTAGACAAGCAAATAACATGAGGGCTCAACACATGTGTGCACTGAATACAGAATCGCTTGGTTATTCCTTAGTCGACGAGAAGAACATGATCAAAGTATGACTGAATGCCCCTAAGCTAGTGCGATGGCATGGCGAGGCCGGGCTCAGCTTTCCATAGCTTGACAACCCATTCACGGTTGTTGTAGTTGCCAGTATCGTCAATAGCCAATGCACGTCTGCTTTTGTGTATAAGACTGCTAAAGTTAAACGAGATGCTCTGTTAATCTGAATTGGAACTGCATTTCTGGCTAGTGCTGATGGCTTGAAACTGCGTCACCTTCTGCTCTGTCTCATCCTGACAATGGCAACAAGAGGTGGGTGCTGCCACACGGAGCTAGCCGCTATAACTTGAGGCTATCGCTGCCATCGGAGACCAAGTTAACTACAAAGTATAAACGGGACCTCGGTCGCTGGCTGGAAAATCCTGCCCGAGGTAAAAAACATTCCTCTTTAGGTTTGGATCCCGCTTTGTCTCATTTGAGCCGAGCTTGCAAAGCAATAAATCCTGGCTGATGCCGCATGTTCCTTTACCCTAGCTATGTCGGATGAACAACAAAGGAAAGCGACATTCAGTAATCCTAAAAGGAGTGACATAGTGTCAATTTGGCGTCAAATGGGATCAACCGAGCCAGTATGTTACGTGGTAGATGCTCCTGTTGGGTTGCGTCTTACCATACCGTCTCCCCGAAGATGAAAGCAATCTAAGCTAAGAGAACGCGTTGACTGTAACTCTTGTTGGCGATGCGCAAAGCAACTCAGGATTCGATTATATTCCCACCGGCTAAAAGTAATCAGCGTCCTGGCCGAGGGAATTCCGGAGCTAGTAGGTGAACGAAAGGGCTTGGTGATGACGTTCCTGTTTCACTTGAGAGGAATGCGGGCGCCTTCCACGGGGAATGATTTCCGGAATTTGCAGATTTCTGAGATTCTCGAGAAAATATAGGATGGCTGAGGTCTGGAGTATATTAGATTAACGGGCGCCATGCTCAAAGTTGAGATTGTGCTCTGAGACAACGCTATTTATTTTAATTCATATTTGTTGCGTCGCTTTTTCGATAATGCGTACTCTATCGGTGTTGACAACTCTCCTGGCGGCGGTTTCTGCTGCTCCCTCATCGCCACTCTTAAGATCCAATGATAATGGCTTCACCATTGGCCATGCCGGCGGAACTGATGGCATTATCATTACCAAAAGCAATACGTTGAACGGGACCTATCACGACGACGAGGTAGAGACGATAAGTAAATTCACTTTTCCCGGGAGTTCTGCCAGTCAACTGCCGTTCGAACTTGTCAACAACTTTAATGGCGGTCAAGTCAAGGCTTATGTCCAGGGTCTAGACTCTAAGGATAGAGTTGTGTTTATAGAATCTGACGGCAGTTTGTTTTACCCAAAATCAAGGGGATCTAAAGTGCCTGTTGAGATTAACAACACCAAGATTGCGATTGATCTTCCTGGTCGGGGTCAAACGTTCAGAATAAACATGCCGATTCCCATTCATTCCGGTCGCGTCTACTTCTCCGAGGGTGAACTGAAGTTCTTCATAGTTAAGACCCGCGATGGAGATGGATTAGTTCAGCCATCGGTCTCAAACCCGGCAGATCCAGGTGCAGAAACCAACTGGGGATTTGTTGAGTTCACTTACAACCCAGACGGCTCTATTTTCGCAAACATTAGTTACGTTGACTTTGTCGGCATGATCCTAAGCATGTCTCTCACCGTCAAAGATAACTCTGGCACTCAATTGACCAAGGGCCTAGACAGAAATGCTGTGTCGGCTATCTGCAGTAATATGCTCGCTCAGTCACGGAAAGATGGGCAGAATTGGAAGGCCATGTGCGTCGCAAACCGTGCAGGCAATCCTATCCGTGTCTTGTCTCCAAATGTCTATGCCGCAATGCAACCAGCCGACTTCGAAAATTATTGGCAGGCATACGTCGACAATGTTTGGAAATATTACAGCAATAGAACTCTCACGATTGACACTCAAGGCCCTGCCGGTCGGGTTAAATGCGGTGTGAATGGCAGCCAGATGAATTGCGCCGGCGATAACCGAGCTTACCCCAAACCAACGGCTAAGGACATCTGGGGCTGTGACAGCGGTGCTTTTGCGAAGCTCGATGGCGACAACGGGGTTCACCTCGCAGTTATTGCTAGACTGTGTGCAGCGTTTGTCCGATCAACGTTGCTGGCTGACGGCGGCGATGTTCAACCACGTCTTCCCGAGACCAGTTACTATACGGGCAACCCAACAAATCACTATAGTCATCTGGTTCATAAGCAGGAGGTCGATGGAAAAGGCTATGCCTTTGCATATGACGATGTTAATCCAGACGGCGAGAATGCTTCTGGAGTCGTTTCGTCAGGGAATCCGCACACCTTAACTGTATATTTCGGTGCCCCTCCTGAGTAAATAATGGGCTATACTTGTATGATCTTCTGTAAGGTATATAGTGGATAAAAGCTATGTATATAAGTGGATATGGGCAGTTTCTGCTTTCTGGACGAGGATACTACTCGACACCGATGTATATACTGTCATGCTAGAATATTGACTACTTGCAAAGATTTGTGACGCGATTAGCTTGGATGCCTATCCGTGCGTTTCATTTGCAGTCCTTCGAAGACAGACCGGTTCAATCTGTAGCCATGTGAGCTCATCTGTCAGTAGAAGTCCAGTTTCGGGAGTATGCCGCATCGTCATCGAGTTGGTTTAACTACAAAGTTATGACTCGCTATGTAATCAAATCTCCTATGCCATTTTGTCGGGTGCCACCAGTCCAAAATAGACGTAATGCGTTTCTGAGACAGCTCCTGCCGATTTGAACTTAAATGTGCCGCTTCGTCGCTTCGGGCACGGTTGCACTTGACATGATTCAAGAAGGCCTGGAGGCAAAACGTTAGAAGCTCAGGCCTCAGTCTAGAAGAGTCTTGGATTCAGGAAAGGCCGTCACGCATATAATCCATCAAATGCATATTTGCCGCCATACATGACATTGTATGGGATCAGTGTACTGAGCCACCTCGACCCATGTCGGCTGTGACCGATGCCCCTTCTGTTTACCAATCTGTGCCCTCCTTCCACGGTAACAGTGCTTCCTTTGTTGTGCTGTAAAAATATTATAATATTCCCACTTTTTATGCGCAGGTATATGAGTTTGCAAATAAGTGTGTATAAATTTTACTTGATAATATACTTCATTTTTTTTATTCCTTTTTTTCTTTGGGAAAAAAATAAAAATATGAGTACGCTGTATTAGCGGTAGAATATGAGAGAGAGAGAGGCAGGCACCGGTGTGCTCAGAAGAGGGTCACACACAGGTTGGAGGAGGCCGACATGAGTCGAGTGGCTCAATTTAACTATTTCCCCGCCGTACGGGATACCTCGTCACCTGTTTGGCGCCCCGTGATGGCATATTGTTGGCTGCTCCAATGATAGACCCAACGGACGGCAAAAAATATACCTCGAGAGCAAAGCCGATGGCTTAACTTCAGGGCACGAGATGCTTCGCTGCCTCTGCAGCCTCCGAAACTACTGGCAGCCTCACAGGTGCGCCCTAGTCAAGGGAAATAATTGTGCCGAAGAATCAGCATTCCCGCAGTCGGCTCAACTCCGTACACCCCTCTCGGCTACAACAACCGTGCCGTACTCCAAGATCAATCGCGGGAGCGTTGCGTTACTCCGTACAGCGCTCTGCTATGCAATGTACGGCCGCAGCTGGCGAGTGGCGATTCTACCTAGATCTACACCGGGCCAGCCCACATCCGCGTCGCGAGACGGACATTCCCTGCTATGCCCCTTACGCCCTTGATGAGGAGTACAGCTCTTACACCCATATTTAGGGACATGGGAGAGATATGGAGTACAGCAGAGAGGAGATGAGACCGTTTTTGTTTTTCTTTATTTCTGCGCCTCTTTGAAACAAACAGTACACAGCACACTGCATGTGTACATGAAATAGTGACAATATCGTAACAGTAGGGACGCGCGTCAGTCAGTATGGAGTACTCCGTACCTGTCCCCATTTCAACTCATAAAATGATCTAGTCAATACGGGGTGCAACGAAAGGGACGGCCGATCGTATTCTCATTCCGTACGGAGCACCCCGTTCCGTAGCTACTCGTGCTCCGTACAACCACTTGGTTTCCAGGGGTGTTTTGCTGCGAAACCGACGTTATTGTGGATATATTATTGGACCAGTGGCTGTGAAGCCTCGTAATAATGAACTTGACACACGACACCGCCGAGACGGGGACAGGCTGGCCTGGACTGGCTCGTCAAGCGCTTGAGCCAAGTCGCAAAACACAGTTTGAGCCAGTGACAGCGCTATCACTGGCTACGAGTCGTTCCGCCAACATGGCAAACTGTGCAGCAGGTGTGGTGATAATGTGCTGTTGTCTGGAGCATCTCACGGCCAAACCGTCGACAGCCAACCGCACCTTAGACGCTGTGGTCGTCTGGCGTCTACTGCAACAAGGAGAACCGCTCTAGAACCCGAATGTTCAAGGGCTAACCCCCACTACATGGTTGCATCTCTGCAGGAGAGGCATGGCGGCGGGACAGAGGCATCCTCTAATGCAGTCCGTCTTGCTAATCAACTTACGGTGTAGTTACGGAGTAGTTAGTTGGCTGCCAGTCGAACTCGTTCCTGCAAGTCTCTTAGCGCTACTCTGTACAGTGGCGACTGAGGGGATAGGGGGTTGATGGGGAAGGTGGAAGGTTAATGTCCAACGGTGGCTAAAAATGGCAGCTCACTTGAGGCATCCACTGGTATGTGGCGGTTACAGGGAGGTGGGGCCTGTCAGTTCACTGGCCCGCCGCTGTCTGTCAAGGGTCTCGGTGTAAATGCTCCCTGCTGTGCCTGGATTCAACAAATTTTAATATTGAGAGTTTGCGAGACTCCATCCACCCGTACTGTACGGGGTATAGTAGTCGGTACCAGTACTCCGTACCAAACATTGACGTTGAACAGACATAGGTCTGATGTTCGAACTCCACATCTTTCATCTAAGCAACCAAGCCATCACTATGAGATTGGACATGGCCCATCCACGCTCCCTGTTTGTCTCTCTGCATGACTTTGATCCCATACAATAGTTATTAGTGTCCCACTGGTCTTGTTATCAGTCGAGGTTTCCTACTTTGTCTCTGCCCACCCCCGTCAAGCCCGTCCCGTGCAGTCTTTATCAGTCACTGATCACCCGTGCCTTCCTTTTTTGCTTCTTCATACTGAGCCCTTGCCGCCACGCCGTTCATATCCCAACCACCAACCGCCGACAGAGTCTCTCGTTTTTGCCACATTTATTTAGGTGACAGCATCCACTCATCCAAAATCCCGGTCGTCTTTCAATCACATTCTCCATCACCCCAACCACCTGGTATGGTTGGACCTAAAAGCACTCACCTTTGTCAACTCAAAAATCCAACAGCAACGGGAATTCTCTTCAAACCCAACCAGCCAGCACTACACAGAGGAACGCAACTATGACCTTCATCAAGAAGATAGACAGAGCGGTCCAATGGGCTGGGGAGAAGATGGGATCGGAAGCTAAAACCACACATTCGGAGGAGTTTCAGCGGTTACAAGCTGAAATGTCTCTTCGTCAAGAAGGTGAGTCTCTACCTGTGAATAATCCAGTCCACAACACGAAGAGGCGGCTAATAGCATCTCTTGTAGGCGTTGAGAATCTTCAGAAAGCGATTTCAGTATATTCTAAATGGATGTCCCGCCGATGTGACACATTCGAGGACAAGAGTCGTTGCCCTCCGTCTGCGCTCCTCGGTCGTACCATGGCCGCTCATGGAAACGATTTCGAAGCGGACTCGGAATTTGGTACCTGCCTGGCCTCGATTGGCCGTGCGAACGAGCGAATTGCGAACCTTCATACGAACTTTGCGGATGATGTCAATGCTAACTGGCTCCACCACTTGGACCGAAATGTCACGATGATGAAGGAGTATCAGGTATGGAAATTGTCGCATCCCTGCAGAATACAAACATGACATGCTGACACATGGAACACTTAGGCGTCTTGTAAGAAGCTGGAAAGTCGACGTCTCGCCTACGATGCCAGTGTTGCCAAGATGCACAAGGCTAAGCGAGATGATTTCCGAGTCGAGGAAGAAATGCGTGTCAGCAAAACAAAGTTCGACGACTCCAGTGAAGATGTCATGCGACGTATGCAAGATATACAGGACGCCGAGGCAGACTCGATCGCTGCACTAAATGCCTTTTTAGAAGCCCAGCTGAACTACCATGATCGAGCGGCAGAAGAACTCCGTCGTGTTCGTCAAACCTTGGCTCATGGTGATCGTCCAGAATCTCCATCCATTGATGAACTTCGAGTCTCCAGAACTCGGTCCAACACCTCAAAGTCATGGCAGGAGTCAAGACAGGGAAACCTAGAGCGCTTGAGCCCGACGGCAGAAATACCCCCTCTTCGTCGTTTGGCAAGTTCTCATGCCGCACCTCCCCCTCGCCTACCCGCACCATCCCAATCACCTCGCCAGATGCTTGTGCGAGCATCAACATATGGAGCCAAAACCCCGCTTGCTTCCACAGGAACTAGAGTCCCATCGTTGGGTAGGGCCACGACTGATACTGGAGGCTATGCGAACCAAACAGATGACGTGTTTAGAGATGATGAATCGACTGGAAGCGGCGATGGTAGTGTTGGTTGGGGAAATCGTAGTGCAAGTTCCGCCACCAGCTACGACAGCCTGTCTCGTGTTTCAAGCGGCCACGAGCTCAAGAAAGCGCCTCCACCGCCACCACCCGTGAACAGAGCAAAGAAACCACCACCGCCACCAGTCCCGGCTCGACGGGGGGCTCATTTGGGACATTAAAGATTCTGTTGCGCAGGTCGCAATGAAATCATTGTAGGAAACGGAATATTGTGGCTTGGGCGAGGGCATTCGAAAGTTGGCATCAATATGAACAATTGTGAATGGCTACCGTGGTCTTACGAGAAAACGAAACTTTCTTTCATAGATATCAATTCAATTTTACATGAATTGGACAAATGCTATTTGATTTTAATATATTAACATGATCCTGAGTTGCCGAATTCTTGTTCGTAGCTTCAGACAGCCGGCGTTCACGTTTTCGTGAGTGAAGGTGACGCGAAGTTCACACCAGATCACGTGGTCGCGGCTGCCTTGTAATCCTCTTCCGCGCTTCGCACAACTGTCTGCAGGGACGGAATTTACTCTGCATCTCTCTGGTTGCACTCGCACACTCTCACATAATGGCCACCGAAGATGATAGGTATAGAGAATCGAGCCAGTTTCGCCTCTGGTCCTTTTCGCCAGCTAGCTTGTTGGAGCTTCGACAAAAGACGAATTCGTTGGCGAAACAACAGATCACTCCGCGTATAAATCCTGTACCGGATTTTCTTACGTCTGACGAAGAAGCCCAACTTGTTAAATTCTTCACAATCGAGCTTATTCGCGCTGCCCAATTTTGCGAGTTACCCACCGAAATACGATCAACAGCAGCTGTGTTCCTACGCCGATTCTACTTAACCAACTCCGTGATGACTTATCCACCGACCGAGCTTTTGAAAACATCGCTTTTTTTTGGATGTAAAGCTGAAGGGTTTTATATACGCTTAGCTAAATTGGCTGAAAAATTCCCCAACACCACAAGCGAGCAAATTCTTGCTGGTGAATTCTTGCTCTGCCAGGGCATCAGGTTTGCTTTTGACGTGCGACATCCATTTAGAGCTTTAGAAGGAGCTATACTAGAACTTAGAAACCGAATTCCGGACGAAGAAACAAGAGTCAACAAAGCACACGCTCAAGCTAGAGACATTCTGAAGTTTAGTGCTTTGGTAACAGATGTGTATTTCCATTTTACACCAAGCCAAATCATGATGGCTGCAATATTGATGGTAGACTCAGGACTCGTGGATATTTTATTTCCCCGGCCGGCAGAGAATGGGAAACCTAGTAGCAATGGAGCCACTGCTGTTCATAACGAACTTTACGAAAAGATGATGACGACTATAGAGAGTTGTCGAGCTATGCTAGAGGATGAGCCACCTGAAAGAATGACAGACTATTGGGGTACGGTAAGTTGAAACCAAAAAAAAATATCACCAGGCCAATTCACATTTGGGCATGTAGCTAATGCTATCCAGCCCGAGATTGTGAAATCCATGAAACCCCTGCGAAAGAAGTTGCAGAAATGCCGAGACCCTGATAGGGCTAACCTGGTGGAATTGCAGCGAGCACGTCGCGAACAAGCAGTTACAAAAGCGAAGAAACCAGATCTCCCGAATGATGTGGCTGTTTTCGGAGAGAACGACCCTAGAGACCCGAAGCGCCGAAAAGTTGACAATGGAGATGATGTTTTTGGTCCGGCGTTGGGACAATAGACACGGGTTCGCAAGTGCTTCATTTATTGCAGCATATCCTGGAAACCATGTGGTGAAAGTCTTGAAGCTCTATTTGACACCTGAAACTTGCGGCAAATTTAGCGATCAAGCGATCTTTCTGTCAATATCTCAAGGGCGCATTTTCGAACTGAATGTTCTTCCTGCTACTCCAAGGATCGGATACCGCCAAGGGCAACAAGAGACTGGATTGCGATGAAATCAACAAATACGAGCCAAGCTCGGCCATTCTCAGGGTAGGCATCCAGCGCCGCGATGCTCGTGCTCCTGCGAATTGATGCTATGCAAGACCATTCTCTTCGACGAATTTTCAACCAATATGTCCAGTGGCCGTCACGATGCTACATTCTTCGAGAGCTTCACCGTAGCTGACTGAGACCAGTCAAAGTATGATTGAGCCGCTTGCATCTCCAGTACCGCTGAAAAGACTCCTCTCTCCGATTCACTAGCATCCTTACAACATTTCTGGTCCCTTTGAACGAAGCACTATCTGACCACAGGCCAGAATTTGGAGATCTGACCAGAAAAAAAGATCTCTTTCGTGTGCTCACACAAAGACGTCGGTCTAGTCACCCTGAACCACAAATAGGGTTCTCTCTTGTACCTGTAACCATGATTGAGGACTTCTTGTTGGGTGATACAGTGTTGGGTGCATGATACTTTTCGTATCTACTTCCCGGAACCTCCATTACGATCTTTAAGACAACCACGGAAACAAACGAAAGTCCTTGCTTTGAGAGTCAATAGCGCGACGGTTCTGAATTTTGTGCTTACCTGTGGGCTTGGCTCTCTCTATTTGTAAATTCCTAACCATAGTCTTTGCTGAACTTATCGTCTAGTACATACTAGCCGTGGTATTGGGTATGGCCTCCACCGGTCGGTAGTGGTGCTGTGAACAACTGGCTGAGACCTCACTTTCGATTTAAAACATCTGCCGGCGGTGTGTCTTGATGCAGCCGGGGATAGCTACCAACGCCACTGAGTTCTACATCCGTAATTGAATGTGTTTCACCGAATTTAAGACCTGTGCGTAAAACGCAACATCTTTTGTTAATACATACGAACTGCCAAATCTATAGTTACCCAGGAAGTAAAGAGTTCTTGCCACTGTAGAACCAGGTGCAGATCGTATCCACTGCTACAATATACTACTATAGAGAAACAATCAACGCTCGCAGCCATCTTCTGCTCCCTCTAGATGTTCAGATCCTGGTTGAATGAAGATTTGCCCTGCATGGTTGACCGTTCTTACTGATTTCAACAATTGCCTTCACGGGACGCCTGCAACGAGTCTTTGCAGTTTGGTACGACTCGGAGAGAATTGACAATCTTCCCTAGTTGAAGTGAAAGGCTTCTTTTCTATTATATACCACCCATTGGGAGGCGTTCCCAGTTTAAGCCCTTTTCGTTTCTCGCCAACACATCTTGACGCCTTTCCGAATATTGACGAATAGACGTCGGAACCTTGGTCCCATCAGGATGGCTCGTACGGTCCGCCAGACGTTCTGGCTTGGGCCTTTTGGGCCAACTAATGAATTCAGGCTGGTTGCTCTTATCAATTTTATAATCCTCTCGGGTAATCCTTTGCGACTTCCAAAATTGCACGGCCAGTCGAAATTGCGTAATCGAATTGTCCAGTGTCACATCCTCATGCTGTATCCACTCGCCTGGGAGGTCGTTTGCGTTTCGCCACACCGGTGGCAGGTCCTCGTTGGGTTGGTCTTCGTAAGGTAGTTCTCGAAAATTGAAATCACGAGTGATGATCTCGTAAAGTGTCAACTCGACCCCGTTGACATCGTTTCTTTCCTGAATGTATATCTCGCCTTCTTCTGGTAAAGGGCCATGAATGCGGGCTGCAAGATTGAAGTCAAACAGCTTAATGCAGTCTAGTCTTTCATCCACGGCAAGGTTTTGAGGGGCGATATATTGATGTGAGATACCATATTTAAGGTTAAGGTCATCTGCGACATTCATGAGCTGTTGGAGCCAATGGAATTTGAACATGCGTGACTTGTTGTCTTTTAAGGTTCCCCCAGACACAAAATAACTGGTAAATCCAACTACTAGAGTCTTCGATTCATCAGTGACAACACTATCGAACCGAGCAATGTTTGGATGAGGGGGGAGACGCATCCAAACGTTCATTTCATTCCAATTCCCGGCGGCGAATGGGAGAAGGAAGTAGTATTTGAAGACGACCTGTGGTATTATTAGCAGCTAGTCAAACTATTCCCGGTTGACTCACTTACCACTCTAGTTGCTACCTCCTTCCAGGTGGGAGAAATATATTCCACAACATCAACCGCTGGAGCAACTCTCTTCTGCTCAACCAGCCAGTTTCTGCGCACAATCTCTACCCCTTTTGGCAAATCTGACTCTTTGAGGGGCGGGTAGTGCACAAAGCAAGTTCGGTCATGCTTTGCTTCTGTGTAATTTGATAGGATTTTTCCGGTCCCAGATAAATGAACTCCATAGACACTGTGAGGAATGTTGTGTGTCTGCAGTCTGAGTAACCTGATAGCCCGATCTTCGTTCTCTTGTTCGCCGTCCATTGTCACCGAAATGACCCGTCTTTGGTCCCAATCAACAACATGCTATGTGCTGCGTCCATCGACTTGGATTTCTCCACTCAAGGCGAGGAATCGTTTGCTAGGTGGGATCATGGGACAGGCGGTATGCTCAGCTAATCGGCCTTGGGTGCGGCGTTATGAAAGTGGCAGTATCAAATGAGGGTGAGAAGCAATGGTCGTAGAGAAACTTGTGTCGTGCATGAGAGCGAGGTGTGGGGGCGGAGGAGAGGGGGAAGATGGGAGAGACGATGACCTGACAACATTGAACATTGAACTGGAGGTTGCCGCCTTCCATGTCTGCGCACTGCCGAGGATGTGTTACCCGACCTACAAATAAGTTTTCAGACCAAGTATTGCCTTCAAGGAAGTCTTATTGTTGCCTCTTCTTTGAGAAGACACAGCCAAGCAGGATGGCTGCAGGTGCATCGCGTGTGCAGCTTCCTCCTGACATCGTCGAGAGCTCTGACTTCTCTGATTGACTTCCTGAAAATAGAGAGCTCAACTTCGGCGATTGAACAACAGAACCAAGGTATACTTTACTACATCATCTGACTGGAGCAAACATGCCGAATTCATCACCTATCTAGCGGGCATCATCAATCTTCAGCACCTCACCAATCGACAGAGTTAAATTCAGCAGCATCAGGATCGCCAAACCTCACACTGCAATAGCCTGACTTGGCTCGATTTGTGCCAAGCCAGGCCACAGTTCGAGCAAGAAAAGGAAGCTGCAATGACGGACACTCTTTAGATGAAGCCATGGACGTCGCTACCCTAGAAAACCGAAGCAATGCAGTGGTTACATTTCTGAAAGATGACTTCTGATTGCGTGTTCCTCGCGTATTGGGAAATTTTTAGTTTTAAGATCGAAAAGGCAAATTACGGCTTTTCTCTCCGATCGGACCCATAGAGGGTCTATATCTCAATGTTACATCAGCATCACTGCCCATTGTACATCCGGCTTGGGTCGTTTAGTTACTTCGCATGTATTGGCGGCCGACTACAAAGATTTCTCCACGAATTGACAGATCGAGTTCCACAGCATTGTCAGCTGCGGCGTCACCAAATCACACCCCAACGTCATCGGTTTGGTTTGACTAAAAAGAACGGCTGGCCACAGTTTAGCCTCAAGATTTACGAAAGGGGATTTTCGGCCCCGGCGTTCGGCTCGTGTCGTGGCTCGTCCGCTGGGTCCCACGTAAGGGCCGATTGCCGTGCTGACTGCGTTGCAGGGACGGCGCGACGAACCTGAGTTTTGGTCAGCTTTTAGGCTGAACTAGGGATCAACTTTCGACGGCCAAGAGAAGCCAAGGTCTGGCTTCCTATCCGAGCCTTAGTTGTGAATTATTTCGGGCCTGGCGGTTCGGCAGGCTCGTCGACGCTGGTACATTAAGGCGACCGGTTTCCCGCATCTGTATTGCAGATCATACCGGCTTGGCTTCTGCTATCCCAGTCGACTGCCGGAAACTAGCACCAAACCTTTCTTTTCTTTGATATCACCAACTCACGATGCTGACCGTTTTTCTATCAACGTTATTAGTCTCTCAAGGCGTTTCGGCCGGCACTCTGGATCGGCGCGCCAGCGCATCTTCGTGGACCTCCTCCGCTAATGGCCAATATAAGCTGAGCCAGTTTGATGCTCCCGTTTTGGGAGGCAACAACCCCGGTCTCCAGGATTGGGACTTCAACATTTATGAAAAGTCCAGGCAGAAGCAGACTGTTAAGGGTTTCGGCGCATGTGTGACGGACAGCACCGTCACTGCGTTCAACAGGCTGCCTTCCAATACTCGGGCTCAGCTCCTCCGGGACTTGATGACGTCTGATGGCATCAACTTCAACTTGATGCGTCATACTATTGCCAGCTCAGACTTGTCCGGCGACCCTGCCTACTCATACGATGACAACAACAATCAAGATGACCCTAACCTCAACGGCTTCAACCTTGGCGACCGTGGCAATTCCATGGCACAACTGCTTGCTGAAATGAGACGTCTACAGGTAGACATGACGCTTCTTGGATCTCCTTGGTCTGCGCCTGGATGGATGAAACTCAACAAGAAAATCATGGGTCAGCTTGAGCGGAATAACCTCGACCCGGCACACAGACAGCACTATGCAAACTACTTTGTCAAGTATATTCAAGCTTATGAAAAGGCTGGCGCTCACATCGATGCCGTAACCCTCCAGAACGAGCCTTTCAACAGCAAGGCACAAATGCCCACCATGTACGTCTACGCTGATGAGTCCGGTCAAATCATTCGTGACAACTTGGGTCCTGCTATCAAGAACGCCGGCCTGAACACCAAGATTTGGGCCTGGGATCACAACACCGGTGGTGGCCCTGATGATTACTATGGCTATCCCACCACAGTCTTCAACACCGCGCCGCAGTTCGTCAACACTGCAGCCTGGCACTGTTACGCAGGCAACAACCCGGAAGGCTGGGCGCCGCTGACCAGATTCCACAACTCATTCCCCAATTCGGAGCAATACATGACTGAATGCTGGACAGCGACCGGAATCACCGACTGGAAACATAGTTCCAACTTTGCCCTGATGCCCCTTCAGAACTGGGCCAACGGTATCATCTCCTGGGCGCTAGGTACCTACACCGGCGGCGGCCCATCTATCTCCGGTAATGACGCGTGCCACCAGTGCACCGGCCTCGTAACTGTTGACCCTAACTCAGGTACCTATCAGAAGACCATTGATTATTACATGATGGGACAGTTCTCCAAGTTTATGCCCAAGGGTGGCAAGATTGTGGACGGAACTGGCAGTTATCTCTTCAGCGAGAATGAGGGTTTGGAGATGGTGGCTTCCATCAACCCAGATGGTACCCGAACAGTTGTCATTCAGAATCGCTACAATCACGACGTGTTTGTGAAGGTCAAAGCCGAGGCCGAAGGTCAGCCTTGGACTGCCAAGGTGCCGGGCACTTCTGTCACCACTTGGGTCCTGCCCCAGGCTTGAGTCCATTCTTGACATTAGGAAAGACTTATTTTTATAGCCTGTCTGGCGGGTATATACAGTATATTTACATATTTAAACGAAGTGTTATATATCACTGAACTCATGACCGCACAATCAACTGCATATCTGATAAATTTAACGAAAACTTATTCATTATATGCTGCCATTTTGCTATCCAGTGTAGTCCGGACGTTGGAACTTTGCCATACTTTTGCGGTGTGTTTCCCCATTCTAGGTATTAATCATCCTCAAGCCCAAAAAA
>JASWJB010000549.1:0-17741 GCA_032433595.1 Conoideocrella luteorostrata
TATATTATATGGAGAAGCAGGCGCTTGCCGCAAAGACCGCCTGCTTATTATCAAAGATATAGTTTGAGGGAAGTCGAGCCCCCAGTCGGGAATATCATAGCCTGATACCCAAATGTTGCGATTCACTGTCAACGAAGGTGAAATGTGGCGAGGCAGCGATGATTATACATGTCGCCAGGTAAAGAAATGCGTCGACGTTGATGATGATTGGGTATTGCGCCGCATGTAAGACTTGGCAGCTTCCTGCGTGAATTGCACTGCAGCAATGCAAAATCAAGCAAGACACGTTATGATGCTGGAAACGCCGGTTATTGGAGACTAGGTGATGTGGTGGTGGTGGCGGTCCAGGTTTTGGAGAAAGGCGGGCGGCGGATGTGACCTGATTGATGCGCATGCGCCTAGTGCTGGCTGATAAAGTACAACAGCTGCGCCGCGTACGGAAGTACCTGAGACAGCAAAGAACGGCGCCGTCGGTAAAGTGTGAGTGGATCAAAGGCTCAATGTTGGCCTTGGCCTTGGGACAATAGCTCACTCCTTCCTCAACAAGTACCAACAAAGCAGGCAGGCACTAACTAACTAGCAGGCTTGAGAGTCTAGGCCTGGCTGGCCTCTCAGTTTACAGAGTACAGAGTGGCACAGAGGCCAGTCGTAACTGAACAGCAGCCAACAAGGATCAGCCGCAAATGGCCGATCCACAGCAGCCCTTTGCTGGACGGCGCTTTACGGAACGGCGACGGGTTCCGAAAGCAATACGGAGTACGGAGTACGGAGAAGTACAGTCTACGGAGTAATATGCCTTCCACATACTAACTAACTAGTGTCTTATTTCACTGCCATGATAACGTAATTAATTATTTACTCCGGACGGAGTACTCAAGTACTGTTAATACGGCTGTATAAGACTAAGCCGCCTTGGACCTCACAGCCACAACAGCCCTTGAAATAAGAACAAGAGTCTGCTATACAGCATTACATCGATAGTAGAATTATTTTCCGTAATTCCCGCCCGCTAAGCTGCTTCCTCTGCGATGTTTATGTGCAATTTGCTTCATCCCAGAGAGAGAGAGTACAATTCGAGGCCCCCGCTGGCACGCGACACCGCGGGACACCCCAGTGTGATCGTGTCTGGCTCTCAGTATTAGAAGCGTAGTTATCCGCCGTGGGTTTCAAGGTCAGCATGCCCATTATTTCATTTTGCGCCTGGCTTGTACGGAGCGAGGCAAACTCGGTAATAAGCCGTCTATTGGGCCCAGGCCACCCAGCAAACGGGGCAATCTTGGACCCCCAGGGCACAGGCGACAAGGATGCCATATAAATATGCTTGAACAAACCCCCCATACTTCTAATGTTGACACAGTGCAGGACTTTACCTTCTACAACCCCCGGAATGTGCAACATTGGCCTTCTGCCGAACATAGATGCGTCCCGTGCTTGTATGCACCGGTTTGGGGTGCACAAATGAAAGCAGATAGAGGCGTTTAGCTTTTTTTTTTTTCCCCAATGGATTCCAGAGCAGAAGTGACACATCCGCACTACTTTCCGTCAGGGGTTTCTCAATGTTGGTCATGTCACATTAATTGCAGCCGGCGTGTGAATAGGACTTGGGCAGAAAAGCTCAAATCAGTCTTGAATGTTGACTTAAAATAATACATGTGATCCGAGCTGGCATTTCTCTAATCGCTGATAATGTTCACCTCTAGATGCAAATCCACCAAATGGCGCCTCCTCTTTCTACACCTACGTAGATGTTGTCTTACTTGCTCCTATAATATTCCCATGTGCGTCACGCGGTTTGCGCTTCCAACCAGTTGAAAAAAGCTTGCCCAGGTCAAATCGAGGGAAGGGGTGAGCTTCGGTATTAATAACCACCTTGTCCAGGGGTAACAAGTCATTCGGTGAGAAGAGAAGATACAAGTATTTCAGAGTTTCAGCCTGTATTATCATTCATTAGCATCGCTGGCATGGCATCACGTGTTTATTCTGGGGGACGTCGTATGCTTACCAGCCAGAAGCTCTCCATATTGTCTCTCGCAGAAGGCGGGATTGTGTTGGCATTGCTCAAACTTGTGAAACCGCCTTCATCTTCAACGGCGGTGTAATTAACGAATGACTTGAACATCTCCCATCCCCACTCACGGTATTTGACGTCGCCGGTTATCCGCCACATGTAGAAAAGACTTTCCACGGTTTCAGGCCGCTGTAGGTTGTGCACATCATTAGGTTGGACTTGGAAATCCTCTCGCCAAGCGGCATGCGGATCAGGGTCGAAATCCGCTGGAGGATGATGTGAAGCAGACTCTGGGTGAGGAGGGTCTGCAATCTTGAAGTAGGTGATCTCAGCAGCTAGACCAGTCGCCATACACTTATACATGCCCCAGCAAGTCTGCATCAGCTCTCGGGCTAGTTTCATGTCCCTCTCCTTCTTCTTGTCCCATGAAGGAAGCTTGCGAGCTTCGGCCTCGGTTAGGCCACCAGTTGCTGCCAACGCAATAGTTCCTGGCATGAAGCATACCAGATGATCCATCTTCGGAGACAGGTAACCATCCAATCCACTGGGTCGCTCTCCAATAATGGTGTAGCCCGATGGTTCTGTATACGTAATCAGATGCTTGCGCACGCCATCGAGAGCTTCATCCCACATCTGCTCATATACAGGCTCTTGCTTGTTCGTCTGAAGATACTGCTTTATCAGGTACTCATAGTACGAATCACCTCGGCTACCCAAGCGGATATTGGAACCGCGAAACTCTCCTGACGTAGCGTAGATGTAGATGGGAACGAGCCCGTCTTTGGGGTTATTGTTGTCGACCACTTCCATCACCTTCTCCACTTTCTCCCAAAAGTTCGTTTCTCCCGTCAGCTTGGCGAGGTATTTGAATTCAAGCTGCAACGTAGTTGCTTCCGCCGTAGATGATGCCCCACCATCCGCATGGGACGGCAGCCCTTCCATCTTACCCAGGTTTACGCTGGCATATGGAACGCCAGAGCCGGATTCGAAGGCGGACAGCAGCCGATCTGCCAAGTCCTTTGCCTTTTCCAGGTAAAGGTCCTCCCCAGCTTTGCCCACATCGTCCTCTTTAAGTGGTGCAAGTAGAGGGTATTCATTGGAAAGATAATGAGCTGAAAGAAGGCCGCCAAGCATACGAATCGTCGTTTCGAACGTATTCACGTCTTGATCTTGGTCCCATGTCAGCGAATGCGTCAGCCACTCGCGGGCGTGCTGCACTCTTGATGTTAAGTTCATCAACATCATAGTGTCTAGTGAATCAATAATGATCCAACCCAGTCCTTTAGGTGCCATCTTCTTCCCCGTCTTCGAGATCGGTCGATACTCGTCATAACCTTGGATGAAATAAAAACCGTCAGCGATGAATCAGGCATGCAGAGGGCAGTAGCCACCAGTAACCAAGCCTCAACAAACATACCCCAAGCATAGCGTGCATACGTGTCCCAACTTAGTTCAAACGCTTCAACAACACTTTTCCGTCTTTCATCCCAATCCGCCACTTTGTTAGCTTTGGACATGCCCAGCCATGCCCATGTAGACTTCGGCGTCGATAATCGCTTCTCGTCGCGACCACCGATAAAGCCTGTGAGGTACAGGAATGTTAAGAGTCCAAGGCCAAGGATGCTGAGAACTCGCTTTTTGCGCCACCACCGCCTCCTTGGATACCCGTACGGCTTGTCCTTGTACATCGGCAGTTGGTCGTCGTCGAAATAGCCCGATACTTTGCTCTGAACGCCGCTCAGGATGCCCCCTCCAGACGCACTGTTGCCGCGGCCCAGAGACGCCCACGCTCTATCCTCAAGGTGTCGATGCGGCGCTGCGAAGTTGGGCACATTCTTCGGGATATTGAAGGACATGTCGAGGGCGGTTGCGCCAACATGCGCTGCCGTGTCTTTAATACTTTGAAACTTTTGGAAGGCAGTAGCTTTAAAGGCGTTCTTTCTGTGGATATCGAACGGATCGCGAATCATTGGACCGACAGCCTCATGTCGTGGCGGGTACGCTCTACGCCGAACTGACCGTTCAGCGAAAGGGACAACAGCTGCAGACAACCAAGTATTAAGCACGCGTTGGGTATTCGTATTGTCGATAATAACCCAGATTGGCAATGCGACGATGCCGTGCCCAAATCAATGGGAACACGTTCCGAGTAAACCAGCTGCAAAGCAAGTGTAAAGTGTAATACGCAGAGTACCCCTAAAATGGACACATGTATTAAAGCGGAGCATTGCATGACCCGGCCGATACCTAAATCTAAGCCATGCCGCCAACCAGAGGGGCCATAACCCGTCGACTCAAACTATGCCCATCAGACCAGAATTCTAGCATCTTAAAGAAGCATAAATTATATGGTTTAAATCCACTGATTTATTTGGCTGACCGCAAAGCTTATGATGAAAATTTCAGTAGGGATGCGAGAGTTGTTGCGAGTTCAATCACGAATATCGTGGTGTGGATGCAAGCTGCAATGACTCGATTAAATCTTCACCATAACTCACCTAGTTGAAGACCATTTCACAGCTTACGGAGTACTAGTATGTTAATTAGCGTCAAGTCTGCTCTTTCAAGCACTTCAGGTCGCCGCCCACGCTAAATCCTCAAGCCCTCCCAACTAGACACCAGGCGGCATTGGCTAGGATCCCCACCACCACTAACAATTAACCACTGCACGTTACGGCATCCCACGCCATATACTTGGATACTACATCCCAAGTTCCACGAAAGAGAAGAAATGTGTACCAGGTGAAGAGTGGATTTTCGAAATTTAACGAATTTGTCCTATTTCTATTGAAATACCGCCCTTGTCTCTGGCAGGACGACGCACACGTCTTTTTGTGATAGGACTGGTGCCGGTATGGAGATTGAGAACTACCCATTTCTCAGCCCAGATGAGTTTGCCGAGGCTTGTCATCACCTCGACAGTCAGTACTGTCATGCAACTCTAGGCCCATTAAGGAAACGCTGGAAGCTTAGAGTTAATACAGCTCTTGACATGGCATTCTCAGTGGATGGTGGTTACACTACGTACATCCAAATTGTTCGGCCGCTAGGAACGAAAGACGATATCGACTTGGACATGAGCAATTTTTCGATATCGGGGCTCAAGACAGATGATCTGGCTCCATTTGAAGACGGCGAAGTGGTCAAGGCAGAAGAGGTAGATCAGGTATGGTTCACGTAATTGTGTCAAAAAATTTGTGTATTCTATCCTAACATTTCTTTTAGGCTGCCATTGTAAGGGACGTGCCTCACGACACGGGACACGTAACATATGAAATTCATCTCCATCCCACGTATAGAGTCCCGTGTCTTTGGTTCAGCATCCATGGCCTCCCTTCGGATGAACCTGCCTTCAACATAGACACCGTATTCCGTCGCCTGGTCCCCGACGAATACAAGAATGGGCTTCGTGGGATGGGAGGAATCGGCGGTATCTCAGCAGATGTGAGCGCGTAAATGTTGTTCCCCCTGGAAAATTAGCTTAACTAATCATTTGATTGCAGCATCACCCAGTGACGGGACTTCCTTCATTCTTTGTTCACCCTTGCCTGCTCGGAGATGCCATATCCAACTTCCACTGCACCAGAAAGGACTATTTGATAATTTGGCTGGGTTTAGTCGGAGGATGTGTAGGCCTGTGGATACCCAAAGAAATGGTAATTCAATGAAGACCCGGGTATCATTAAGTGGAAGATGTCGTCGGGACACGGCGATTTCATCTGACATGTTTGTTGCTCATTCATCATCGCTGTCTTCCTCCATAGCCACATCTCCTTCGCTATCTTCCTCCTCGTCTTCTTCTTCCCGTGTGCGTTTCTGACCCCTGCTCTCAGGCGTGCCAGCATCCTTCATTACGTGATCTGCGGCAGCCGGTGGCTTGGAGGGTGCGGTACCAGCCGTGGGAGCGTTGAAAATGCTTTGCTGGAGCTGTGTTTGCTCGACAACGGCGGCTCCTGAGGCATTTGGCATTTTGAAAGTTCCATCGAGTTTGGCAACGAAGTGCGACTTTGATTTGGCGTATTGTATTTTCTAATGACGCAGGTACTCGTCAGTGACCACGTATGTCAATACGACGATTGGAATTACCTACAAGTTTGCGACCGAGAAACTCCTGTCCTTCTAGGGATCTCATAGCCTGAGTGGCCGTCTGCACGTCTCGGTAGACAACATGTGCCTGGCCGCGCATGTTCATTGTTTTCAGGGCCACGACGTCCAAGACCGGTCCGTATGTTGAGAAAAGCATGTAGAGCGCGGTTCGAAGGTCGGCTTTTTGAATTTTTGACGACGGCAGATTTGTAATATATAGACTATTGATGTTAGGCATAGACCCACGGGAGAGTATAGTATTTACTCACCTCTGATTTGGAGGGATAGGTTGGACTTTAGCAGGCAAGGAGGAATTCGGCACCAGGCCGCGTGATGATACAGCGGTAGCCATGGTGACCCAATCGCTGCTGTTTTGCAATATATATACCTGAATATGATACTTGTGGTGTCTGCAATCGCAGCGCGGGGTGTGAATGCGGATAAGGACACTGAGTGATTGAAGCAGTCGTTGACGAATTGCTAGCACGACTGGTGAATGGAGATTTTCCTTCAGCGTCGCGATGTCGCGAGCATGACTGGGTTGGCCCGAGCTCCACCCTACTAGGCAGAGCAGCATGGGTTGGACGTACCAGTCACTACGTAACACTGCTCAGCCAGCTCTACAACCCCGCCATCATCCTCAATATCGTAGACCTTTTCTTTAACATCTCTCCCCCTCCCCCCTTCCATCCGCGATAGTAGAGAGCTACTCCTATCGCCAGAAAAATAATCAATCGTCATGTCTGCGCCTGAGGTTCACCACCTATTCCACCACTCAATCGCTGACCATTCGTTCTCGGCTGATCACAGCACGCTAGCCGTTGCTCGAGACTCCGCTATCGAGCTGTACGGCAGAGTCGGCAATGCATTTAAACTTAAGGATGAGTTGAAGGGTCACGATAAGACAGTCACAAGCGTGGACATTGCTCCTAGCAGTGGCCGGATTGTGACTTGCTCTCAAGGTCAGTACAAATTTCATACCTCCGTGATCAATAACCCGAACTAATAACCAAGGTAAACAGATCGAAATGCGATCGTGTGGGAGCCCTCTCCTACAGGTTACAAGCCCACCCTCGTACTTCTCCGAATCAGCAGAGCCGCTACCTTTGTTCGCTGGTCCCCCTCCGAGACAAAGTTCGCCGTCGGCTCTGGGGACCGCGTAATTGCCGTCTGCTACTTCGAGGAGGAGAATGATTGGTGGGTTTCCAAGCATCTGAAGAAGCCAATTCGCAGCACCATCACCAGCGTAGCCTGGCATCCCAACTCCGTGCTTCTCGCCGCCGGTTCGACCGACGCCCACGCGAGAGTCTTTTCCAGCTTCATCAAGGGAGTCGACAGCAAGCCTGACCCGGGTGTCTGGGGTGAAAGACTACCCTTCAACACTGTCTGTGGAGAATATCTAAACAACTCGGCTGGGTGGGTTCACTCAGTCGCCTTCTCTCCGAGCGGTGACAGTCTGGCATTTGCTGCCCACGACAGCAGCATCACAGTGGTTTATCCCACTGGTCCAGAGCAACCTCCCCGTGCTATCCTCACTGTATCGACGCAGCTGCTGCCATTCAAGAGTCTACTTTGGAAGAGCGAGGATGAGATTATCGCTGCTGGATACGATTGCGAGGCTTTCCGTTTCAAGGGCAGCGAGTCAGGCTGGCAACTTACTGGCCCCGTGGAGTCAAAGGGCCGTGATGCTAGTTCTCAGCGGGAAGAGTCTGCGCTGAACATGTTCCGACAGATGGATTTAAAGGGCAAGCTCAAGGACGATACACAGCTGAAGACGATTCATCAAAACACAGTTTTGACTGTCCGTCCGTTTGAGTCCTCTGGTGGACGCGTCACCAAGTTTACCAGTAAGTACGCCGTCATCCCAAAATATACCGTGGTTCTATGATGGCTAACAATTGCTGCAGCTAGTGGTGTGGATGGACGTGTCGTCATTTGGAACGCCTAGATAGAATATCGCGCTGGTCAATATCTCGTAGAAATGAACTGACATATATTTCAAATTATTTTGCCGTTTGGAAAGCTTCGGCAGTTGTGCAACATCAACTTTCTGTGCTATTTACACTATTCTCATGGTAAGTTCTGGACATGAAAATCTATAGGATATTTCTATTTAGTAGCAATAACCAATCACATATAGGTAATGGCTTGGCAAGGCCCAACAAGTCAAGTGGATGCATATTTACGAAGTTAAATTTTATTTTTTTGATCTGGCTACCTTGACTTCTCTCAATGAGCACTTAAGGGAGGGCAATAGCTTCAATCTCGACGTCGACATTCTTAGGCAGAGTCTTGACGGCAACGCAGCTGCGGGCGGGCTTGTGGGCGAACCACTTCTCGTAGACAGAGTTCATCTCCTATAGCCATAGTTAGCATTCAAGCCAAATCAAAGCTTATAGTCTCCAAATTTTGGGCGGGATCATACAGCGAAGTGAGCCATGTCAGAGAGGAAGATATTGCACTTGACAACCTTGGGGATGGAAGAGCCAGCCTCCTTCAGAACAGCCTCGAGGTTCTGGCAGCACTGCTTGGTCTTGTCGGCAATGGAGCCCTCAACCATGGTTCCCTCAGCAGTCAAGGGGATCTGGCCGGAGCAGTAGATAGCCGTAGGAGTCTTGACGGCCTGGGACTACAGCATGGGAGATGAATCCGTTAGTAACAATCCTTTTTGTATTTTTTCTTACCTCAATGGTCATATTTGAAGCTCGAGGGGATACTCACGTAAGGTCCGACAGCTAGAGCGCCATTTTGTCAGAATGACCGGACATTTATCGGAGAGAGGAGGCTCGAGGGCACAGCAAACTTACGGAAAGGAGCGTCCTTGGTGAAGATAATTTGCTGGTCCGCCATTGTCGATTTGGCACGAAGGTGAACTGAATTCGGCGTGAACTTTGGTCCTGCAGCTGCGGCTCGTCGAGCAGAAGTATTGAGGACGCGTCCAAAAGAGGATCGCGGGGCAAGCCGGGCAACAATCGACGACATACCTGTGGTGTGTGAGGTAAAGCGTTAGAAGAATGCTGGTAGCGTAGCTTGGTTCAGAAGCAGATTGTATCCTACAGAAGTCGGAATATGAAAAGATCGGAGAAATCGAGCGGAGAGGGTTCGAGGATGACGGGGTCCTGGGTTTAGAAATACCAAGGACAAGCAAGCTCCTGCTATCCTGCACCAATTGACAAGTTGATTCGCCTTCAGCGTGCCGCGGGGCAGTGTGCGGGTTCTGGCGGCCCAGATGGTCTCAATTGGTGTGCAGACGGCCCACCACGGGCAGAGCGAGGAAGCACCTGGATGCCCTGGGGAGCATATTGCGTTACGTACAATGTACGTTGCTTTTACTTGATACGACAAGGTCATGGACACGCAGACATAGTCGGGCTATGACTAAGGTTTAGTGACCTCCCGAAGTGAGTGTAGGAGATGATCCGGTAGAATTACTGGGTCGGAGTGTATCGGATACCGGCCGGAGATGGCGATGCGAGGCCGCAGTGAGGTTCCAATGAAATTATCCCGGTGTATTCTTTCAGCCATAGCAAAGGAGGTACAGCCAATGTCTACTCTGTTCCTGATGAGTTATGGATATTATCAACCATATTTCAGGTTTACGACACATCTTTAAACACTGGCTGTAGCCAGACAAGAGAAACAGAAGCGACCTTGTCAAGGTGCAGACGATTCTGCCTCTGCCGTTGGCGTCGATTTTCATGGCGTCTTACTACACCGATGAGCGTTACTCCAGAATGCTGCCACATCGCAAATTTCGCAAATGCGGAAGGCTTCAAAACGGCAAGGATGGTCGGGAAACATAATGATTCCTAGTTTGTACCGCATTGGTGGCAGAGCCCGCGCACACCTGGAATCAAGGATCTAAACGCGGGTTTCGTTTGGTTTTGTACACATGAGACGAAGCATGCCCTCACAGAACGGTTGAACAAGAATTTTGAATAAATAAATAAATAAAGACAATTTCGTCTCCCATGGACTCATCTCAATGCGAGAAAAAATATAATGGGATTCCGGCTATATATCCTGCCAGAGAACATTGACCAAAAATTCCCTTTCACAGGAATCCAGTATTTGCGTTGTGTAGCAGTGTGCGGCCTTGAAAAGCTTACGAATAAAGCAAATCCCAAGCTCAACAAGGGGGACCTATAATTGATACACAGAGCTTCCTCGCAGGATAGATAGGAACAATAGAACAATTTTTCTACGTGCCCAGAATGGAAAAGACGAGTGCTGAATGTCTTCTCCCATGGTTTTACTGTACGGATGAGTACTCGATTAATCTTCAACGATTGTATATGGTTTACCAGTGCATGCTCCCGATACTTGATTGGGAGGCTGCGTAGCCACTTGGTGTTTGATGCTTAAATGACCTTACGTCTGTAATTCTTAGTAGCTATTTAATACTCAGATCCACAAATTCCACGATTTGACCCCGACCGACTGACGTAAGTTCCTCGTGGTTCTCTCCCTCGGCTTTAGCGCTGTTGGTGTAGGTGTTATGCCTAACAAAGTTGTGCATAGGCGTTAGGCGACCAAATGCCCAATGTGTAAGAAATATTATGATTGATTATTCCAGTGGTATTAATACCCGAGAGGCCAATTTCGCAAGATTTTCCAGCTTTAGAGTAGGAACGATGATATCGTGTTCTCGTTCGCTCGGAGGTCTTAGAAGTAGCTTCTCAAATCCCAGTGTGGGCCCATCGCTAACAATAGCCTGAAAAGCCCCAGAGTCTTCTGAAACCTTGCCTGTTGAAATCATCTGTATTGTGATTTCCTGCTTCTAAACTTGCTGTGGTGGAACCAATGCTGCTAAGCGTGTACGATAGGAACGAGGTAAGGACTCTTTCTCCACTTCTCGATGAGGATATTTTGCTCCTTGTTGATATACTTGATCAAAATAACAATATTGACTGTATGGTCCGAATCAGTGAACCATCTTCTCATTGCCGTTCTGAGGTTTTCAATAGAATTAGTGACTCCCATCTCGATTACCAGAGTTGGCCAAACTTTCAGATATCGTGACATAGGCATGGCGGACGAGTCTGTTTCATGACCAGCTGCATTGAGACTTTTATATGTGACACGACCCGTTTCAACCCATTCGTTACATAGACATAGGACCATGTGAAGCATTTGTGTGTGGATGATAGACATGAAGTTTCGACGTGTCACCTCGTGGACCATGGTAGGTAGCTTGATCATAACAGCTTGTAGATCAGAAAAGTAGGAGACTCGATATCTGCGACAATCTCTATCTCGTCGTTTCTCGATTTTATTGTAGTCGGATGACGTGACATCTAAGAATATAAATTAGCGTTTAACTTTTAGTAAAAAGCGATTCCTAGGATTCAGAAAAACTACTATACCTGATACGTAGAGCGCATTTTGCTAGTATGGTAAAGTGGAGAGGGTTTGAACGAGCTTTCTGACATTTGTAAACTTGATAGATTGAAGAAGTGGTTCCTCATCCAAGGGCGAGATGGAAGCCATTTTGATCTTGTCTGCCTGCGAGAAATTTTTTGTGTCAAATGGAAGTTTTTAAGTTCAGCTGGTGAGTTAAGCCAGAAGATTTGTAGCGCCCTTGGTCTCCAGCGTCTTGAGCTGTATGGCCTACTTGCAAAAGGTGCTGCTATTACTCCTGCTGCTGCCGCTACCGCTACCGCTACCGCTACTCCTACCACTACTGCTGCCGCTACTACAGAGAATACTTCTAAAATATAGCACTTATACTGCTAAAGAAGCGTTGTTACTACTGCTTAAGAGATGTGTTTATTAGTGGGAGGTTGGTTGAGATGGCCCTTGATAGCTACATGGCTGCACGCAATAGCGCTATTCTAATTTTCATGTGTTCTTTCTCGAACTTGGTGTGCGGCTACGGTGAAAGGGACGAGGCTGTACTCCGTAGGGGCTAACAAAAAACAAGTGCTGTCTGCAACTTTGGCTGATATGCCATCGTACCAGACGTCTTCATAGTTATTACGAGAACATGCCAGAGTGTTCTGACGAGCCAACAGAAATATTGATGGCCATTGACTGTCCTACTCCATACTCAACTATTGTTCGGAGGAAAGTATGTTCCTAGAATAGTCGTGGGTCCAGACTTCGAGTTATTTCGAGCCAATCGTCGAGCACGACTCAACCCCCCCCCCCCCCTGCGCCAGTCCTGGAGCAACTATGCACATGTCTCCGCGGTGCTGGACACGTAGCTGGTAGCGTAGTATCATTCGCTCCCTGATGCTGCCCCATCCTGATCCAGCCTCATCATTCTTCTGCGAGCAAAAAGGGAGGCGTATCTTGTGCATCTCCTATTTGAGCCATCAACACACTTTTGCCGTGTCTTGATTTGGCGTCTTTTTCTTTCTTGCATCTCTTCTCTACGCTCGTTTTGTATCTCATCTTGATTATTTTCCCCCCAAACTAGGTCGGGGTCTCTTTAATTTCCCATTTTGTGTGAGTGGTGTTTGCTGCCCGCCCCTGGACCACCAACGCGGTCGGAGCTCCAATGCGACAAATGCGCCAATTATCATCACTCGGTCATCAGCACTCAGCTAACATCATCTCCTTTGTTCTGTAGAATCATGGCCCGTCCCCAAACGCCACAGGGGAGCCTGCGGCAGAGGAACGTTGGCTCCAAGAAGGCAGACTCGGTCGAAAACCCCATTGAAGTAGAGCTCGACAAGCTTGCCAAAGCCACAGCCCAGAAGAATACCGTGAGCTGTGAGCGCGATCATTGGGTTGCCTTTATTTTCACGACCATCTTGGCGTTTATTACCAGGTTCTGGGGAATTAGCCATCCCAATGAGGTCGTGTTTGATGAAGTCCATTTCGGCAAGGTATGATTTTGTGCCAGCCTACGACGCCCGGTGTTTCTTTACTAATTTTATCCCGACGCAGTTCGCATCATACTACCTCGAACGAACCTACTTTTTCGATGTCCATCCCCCTTTTGCGAAGCTTCTCTTTGCCTTCATGGGCTGGCTAGTTGGCTACGATGGTCACTTCCACTTCGAAAACATTGGCGACTCCTACATCGACAACAAGGTCCCCTATGTGGCATTCCGAGCTCTTCCCGCCATCCTAGGTGCATTAACCGTGTCAGTTTCGTACCTCATTATGTGGGAGTCGGGTTATAGTGTTCCCGCCTGTCTCATCGCCGCCGGACTGATTCTCTTTGACAATGCCCACATTGGCCAGACCCGATTGATCCTCCTCGATGCCACTCTAGTCTTAGCCATGGCTTGCAGTCTACTTTTTTACATCAAATTCTACAAGCTTCGACATGAGCCATTCAGCCGCAAATGGTGGAAGTGGCTCATCCTTACCGGCTTCGCCTTGTCCTGCGACATGTCGACCAAGTATGTCGGTACCTTCGCCTTTGTCACTATTGGCTCTGCTGTCATTATTGATCTTTGGGAGCTGTTGGACATAAAACGCCCTGGTGGCACAATCAGCCTCCCCAACTTTGGAAAGCACTTCGCGGCCCGAGCTGTTGGGCTCATCATCCTCCCATTCTTGTTCTATCTGTTCTGGTTCCAGGTTCACTTTGCCGTTCTATCTCGCTCTGGCCCCGGTGATGATTTCATGTCTCCCCAGTTTCAGGAGACGCTGAGTGACAATGTAATGCTGGCGAACTCGGTAGATATTCAGTACTATGACACTATTACCATTAAACACAAAGAGACAAAGGCATTCCTGCACAGTCATCCTGACCGATATCCGTTGCGTTACGACGATGGACGCGTTTCTAGTCAAGGCCAACAGGTTACTGGATATCCCCACAACGATACAAACAACTACTGGCAGATCCTTCCTGCGAATGACGACAAGCAGATGGGCCGAATTGTCAGGAATAATGAGTTGATCCGGTTGAGACACGTTGGCACCGATTCCGTTCTTCTTTCACACGATGTTGCGTCACCGTACTACCCGACTAATCAGGAGTTCACGACCGCGTCTCAGGAGGATGCCTACGGCAGCCGCATCAACGATACTTTGTTCGAGATTCGAATCGAGAATGGCAAGGACAATTCAGAGTTCAAAACGATCGCCAGCTACTTCAAGCTCATTCATAACCCGAGTAAGGTTGCTATGTGGACACACAGCAAACCCCTACCCGATTGGGGCTCACGCCAGCAGGAAATCAACGGGAACAAGCAGATTGCCCCTAGCTCTAACATCTGGCTGGTTGAGGACATCGCCACCCTGCCTGCAGATGATGCCCGCCGCCAAAGAACTGAGCGCAAGGTCAAGTCACTGCCTTTTCTGCAAAAGTGGTTCGAGCTGCAGAGAGCCATGTTCTACCACAACAGCAAGCTGACGAGCAGCCATCCATACGCCAGTCACCCTTACCAATGGCCATTCCTGTTGCGTGGTGTCAGCTTCTGGACTCATAATGATACTCGCCAACAAATCTACTTTGTTGGAAACCCCATTAGCTGGTGGTTCGCGGCCAGTCTACTCGCTGTCTACGCCGGTATCATCCTCGCTGATCAGATCTCCTTGCGCCGAGGAATTGACGCTCTTGACCACCGTAAGTCACCTAATAACGCTCCCATAAGGTAACACTGTCTAACACCTGTTCTTAGGTACTCGGTCACGATTGTACAACTCAACTGGCTTCTTCTGGCTAGCTTGGGCTACGCATTATTTCCCGTTCTACCTGATGGGTCGCCAGCTCTTCTTGCACCACTACCTACCAGCCCATCTGGCTTCTTGCCTAGTCGCTGGCGCCCTCATTGAGTTTGTGTTCAACGTGGAGCCCATCGATGAGCTCAAGGGTGCCAAGAAGGGCATCAAAAGGCATCTTACTGCACGTGAGAGGTTCGCTGGCCAGAGCTTGATGGGAGCTTGGATTGCTAGTGCCGTGATACTGGTTGTTGTCATTGCGGGTTGCTGGTTCTTCCTCCCATTGACATATGGCTATCCAGGCCTCAGTGTTGAACAGGTCGTTCGACGAAAGTGGCTTGGCTACGATCTGCACTTCGCCAAATAAGCTACAAGCTGCAAGATAGGCAATGTTCCGCTGTGTTCTATGAAGGGTGATGTGTTGAAATTTCACAGATAGAGTGGAAGCCGAGGGCCTTGGGTGCGCAAAAAGTCGGTTCAATGTATTAGCGACGACAAACAAAAATGGGGCAGAGAGAAAATTCGAGTTGGTGTAAATTTTGATTTCGCCAGGTAATCATAAAATCCGAAACTTAAAAGAGGTGTCGTATTTGTCATGAGTGATTATGTAGTGTGATGGAAGCAATAGCAGAGTATCCTGGGGTCCATACCTATGTATGGAGTAAGAAGTAACCAAGGCAGTACTCCGTAGTTAGTTGTATGCATTTGTGGTCCTGCTGTCAGTTAAGCAACCCATCCGCTGTTAGTTACCCCTGGACTAGTTGCGACACTAACTAGTTACTCCGTAGCTCACCCAGAGAGCGGTCTGTCGACCCTTGCGTGTCATCATCCCAGTGTCAGATGGAGCATCCACCGTCAGCGTCTCTTGCACAGTTAGGTACATATTTTGCGAACTCTGTCTACCAGGACTGGGCATTCAATAGTTTGGACGTCGTCTAATGATAGCGGCTTCGACGCAATGATGACCCATCATCACAGCTCTTTGTATCAATAAGAAGAGGGTCGATACATGCACAAGCTCCAGTTTGTCACTGTCATGGTGCTAACCCGACACGCCGCACAACGACACAGCCAGCACCATGCTCCTCTCCTCAGCTAACTGGCTATATCTTCATCGGCTCGTCCGCCTACGGGTTGCAAGAATAGCTCTCCTGCTATTCTGTCTCTTCAATTTTCTCGACGTCCTTCGCATCCACCACAGCCTTAGTCACAGCAATGTCCGCAGCCACAACGCTCCCGCCTCGATACCGCGCCCACGCGAACGAATCTACATTGCTAGCATGCACTTTAATAACGGCCAGATCCTCAAAAGCCATTGGAACAAGGCTGTAATAGATTTGACAGAGAAATTTGGCCCGAAGAACGTGTTCGTTAGCATTTTCGAAAGCGGCAGCTGGGATGACAGCAAAGAGGTGCTGCGACACTTAGATGAACAGCTAGAGAAGAGAGGTGTCCCTCATCGTGTTGAAGTGTCGGATGTGACGCACCAGGATGAGATTGACAACTCAAATAAGGGGGAGGGTTGGATAGATACGCCTAGGAATAAGAAAGAGCTGCGGCGGATTCCGTACCTGGCAAAATTAAGGAACAGAACGATTAAGGATTTGCTGGATCTTTCTAAGAAAGGCGTTGAATTTGACAAGGTTATTTTTCTGAATGATGTCATATTTACGGTATGTCATTAGCCCATGGACCTTTGGCGAGAGGAAGTTGTGTGGGAACGTCTGCTAATAGTGCTGCACAGGTTGAAGATGTTTTGGAGTTGATGGACACGAATGGGGGCGAGTATGGAGCTGCCTGTTCTCTAGACTTTTCGAAACCGCCCCAATATTACGACACCTTTGCGCTGCGTGACATTGAAGGTCATGCGCACGTTATGCAGACATGGCCGTACTTTAAAGCAAGAAGCTCGAGGAATGCTATTGTGAATAACATGGATGCAGTCCCAGTTACGAGCTGTTGGAACGGCATTGGTTAGTTTATATGTCGACTAAAAGCGAACATGACTTTGGGGCAAAGCTAACAAAGATTTTGTCTGTTGTAGTGGTCATGCCGGCCGAGCCATTCGTCTCGTCTACGAAACTCCGATTCCGCGGTGTCCCTGATTCACTAGCGACATATCACTTGGAAGGTTCCGAGTGCTGTTTAATCCACGCCGACAACCCTCTCTCCAAGACCTTGGGCGTATACCTGAACCCGAGAGTGAGGGTAGGCTACAACTCAGCGGCGTATGAGGCCACACACCCCACGGGTTCATGGGTATCTACGTGGGAAATATTTACGGGTATCTGGAGAAACAGATTAAAGCGATGGACGTCGGTCAAATTCGAGGGGGTGGTTGTACGATCACGGATTGGGCGTTGGGAGAAAGAAAACGAAGGGCAGCATGAGCCAGGAGTGTTTTGCTTGATTAACGAGATGCAGGTTTTGGCTCATAATGGGTGGGCACACGTTTGAGTATCCGAGGAAAGAATTTGGAATGAAAATCATCATCAGAGGAATTGCTGTGTGTAATATAAGAGATTGCTCACGGGACGGGACACAAGACAAGACTTTGGAACAACAAGCATATCAACACAATAAGGACTACGTCGCTCATCCAGAATATATATGGAACGAGCATTTAATAAAAATCCACAGCATGCGCAAAGCTAGACCACCTTCGCCTCTCCTCGATCACCAAAACCACATTCATCAATGAGCATATCTCAACGTATCAGGCCCAGCCAGATTCTTGTTCACATGGCGGTCTCGTGGCCGCAACATCTCAATCTCAACAACGCTCAGGCAATAGGTGATAAGTAGTACATTGGAGTGACACGAAAGGAATGACGTCCGCAGGCCCATCATTCTGTCAGGGATACAGCTTATCTTAATTTAGCAGCCTTGGGGAGCATGCGGGGGACAATTTAACTGAGCCATTTCGTCCACATTGTCCAATTGACCATTTCAATTCGAACGCCCACCACACATGGCAATTAAAGCGTGTTATTAATAAAACCTATTACCTAAATAGCTAACT
>JASWJB010000550.1:0-17626 GCA_032433595.1 Conoideocrella luteorostrata
ACACACACACACACACACACACACCATGCTTCGAATTTCGTCCCCAAGCTAACAAACATATCAGCCGCGTACTCTTTGCCTGGGAAAACCCCAACGTCCCCGTGGACGAGGTCGTCAACGACGCCCTCCGCGCGTTCCATCACCCAGCCCTTCGCAGCGAAAACATCGAAATCCAGCGCGACATGTTCCAGACCGTGCGCAAATGGGCCGACGAGCATCCGCGACGCCACGAGCTCGACCGCATTCTGTCCTCTGAATCGGTCAAGAACGGCAAGAACCACGTGCTCAGCCAGCAGGGTAAAAAGAGCAGCAGCGGAGGTGGCCACTCCCACTCCGCTTTCGAGTCTCTCAGCCAGCTTGGGCACGGAAAGGTCGCCGGGTCGCTTTGGGCGCAGGTTAAGACGCGCGATCTCGACTCCATGTCTGGCAACGACGGCAACGAATCTGCCAACTACGTCTCGGATACGCCTGCTCCGCAGGGCAGCAAGATGCCCACACCACCGTCGTATTCGTCGGGGCCGGCATCGACAGGAGGCGAAGCTGCGTCGTACCTGAATGAGGGTAATACATTCCAGGGAGGTCCTGGTGGCGGATATAACGCGCCGCCTCCCCCGGGCCAGTACTACCAGAGTTATAACCAGCAGCAGCAGGGCGGTCCTGGGTATGGAGGTCCATCTCCGTCGCAAGGATACGGTGCGCCTCCGCCCCCTCCTCAGGGTCAATGGGGCCAACCTCAACCTCCCCAGGGGTATGGCGGCCCAGGCTACGGCCCCCCTCAGGGACAGTATCCTCCATATCAGGGCGGACAGCAGCCTCCTCCTGGGTGGAATCAGTACCCCGGTCAGGGTCGTTACTAGCTGGATTATTAGCGGACAGAGGGGTATGCACGAATGATTATTGTACTGTGAAAGGCGTTTTGAGAGAAGATGGTGTTGCGCAGAAGTACCCTAGTATTTATTCATTGTGGAGTTGAGTGTAAAGCTAGTGAGCGTAAATAAGTAAGTGTCCATATGGATTTAGAATAGAGGAAGAAGAAGTATATTATCGTATCACACCCATATATGCTATGCAATGTCTAACAAATGTAGCCGCTAACTAGCGATTCCCGTTTCAGCGCCACAGAAATCACGCCCATCATGGTGAAACTCCCAACCCCAATGCTCATAACAAAAATCACAACAAGCACAACAAACGACGGGAGGAAGAAGAAAGGGTCCTCCCCAACAAAGGCAATCACCTCTTTCCCCTTCTCGGATCTTGCGCCTCCGCCCTCCTAATATCCCTTATCTCCTTGGTGCCCATGCTGCCCAAACCACCCTCGCTTCTCCGCTCCCAGCCTCCCAGCCTGACCACCTGACATGTCGCGTTGTCTCCATCCTTGGACACCTCGGTGGCATAGTCGACGATCTTCCTAGCGCCTTCCTCGGGCGTCTTGGCCTCCTTGACGACATCCACAATCTCCTGATCGCTCAGGGTGCCGCTCACGCCGTCGCTCATAAGCACAAGGAAGGAGTACTCGGCGGGACCCAGCTCCACACGGGTGATTTCTGGCTCGGCCGACACGCCTATGCGCTTGGACTTGATGTCCCCGAAGGCGCGGGAGTTGGCTAGGCCGGCGATGCGCTCCTCGCCGAAGCTGTCTCCCGTGACCATCGATCCGGCGGGTGCGTAGCGGCGGAGGCGTCTGCTCTCGGTGGGCGTGCTGGGGTGGTGATCCGAGGTGAGGGGGTGGGGGAGGCCCGTGGCGGTTTCGCAGAGGAGGATGCGCGAGTCGCCGACATGGGCGGCCACGAGGGTCGAATGCGCAGCCGGATGCCAGAAGGGGGCCGTGGTGGGCGTCGAGATGAGTGCCACGGAGGCAGTCGAGCCGCCTTTGAAGCGGGTGCTGCCTCCGATGCCATGTCCAGAGGGGGTGGCATGGGGCATGCCGAGGATCTCGTCGTCGTTGAGGGGCTGGTCTGAGTCGTCTGGGTCGGCTTTGCGCGCCTGGGCAGAAACGAAGTCCAGGTCGGCGCGGAGGAAGGCATACTCGAGGCTGGACTCCACGGACACGGAGGCCGGTCGGGCGCCTTTGTGGGAGAGATCGAAGTGCTCGGGGTTGAAGCGGCGGAAGTAGCCGCCTATGGTGCTGCCGTAGGCCGTGACGATGTCGCGCTCCAGCTGGATGGCCTTTTCAATGTTTTGCGACTGCACTGGGACGGATTCCGCACTGGCTAGGGGGGTGCCGTGGTCGGGCTTGTCGACGAAGCCTCTCTGGTCGGGATGCGGGACATTCATGTCCTTTTCAACTTCTTTGGCGGATTTCATCTCCACCGAATCCAGAGCTCGCTGTTTTGTCGTGCCCCGCGAGTTTTGCTGCTGCTGCTGCTGCTGCTGCTGCTGCTCCCTCTGCTGCCCCCCCTTCTCCTTGTCGGGCTTCTTCTTGCGCAGGCTGCTCTGCAAGCCGAATTCGCGTGCTGCCTCTTCGACGTATCCGTGCAGCTCGTCCCGCAGAAAATGCGAGCATTGGGTCCCCCCGTGGCCGTCAAACACGCCAAAGTAGAAGATTTGAGGGTCGCCAAGTACGCCGTCTGCAGGAGTTGCCTCGCCGGGTTTTTGTCTCACGCTCATGGGGGCTCTCTTGGCAAATGCTGGTATGTCCACCGTACCAGCCTGATCTGCGTCTTCATTGTACGGCCGACTCCCTCTGGCAGTCGCAGAACCAAAATGATGCTTGGCTCGCCGCAGCGGTATTCTCACGACCGTCAGGTCTCGACTGGACATGTTGGGAATCGATACGGCCGGCGAGGAGCCCGGGCTGGGCGTGTGAGGGGTCGAGGCATCGCGGGGCAGTTTGTGGCCCGGACCGACGCTGCGGTGAGAGTCTGGGTGAAGCGACGAGGACGGCAGATGTGTGACAAAGTACGTGTGGAAGTACTGTCGCAGTTGCTGGTCAGGATACCGGCGAATTGGCGCGCAGCTGTGGTCTGTGACGAGAGAGGAGACGACGACACTGCCGTTGCGACGGGATGAGACGCCGTGCCGCGAAGCACCTCGAGACCTGGGTGTGGACGACAATGACGGCCGCAATGCTGCTGTTCCTGGTCGTTTCGAAACCGACAAGTTCGTAGGCTCGGGCGAAGCAGTCCACGGCGTCGGGTCTGCGGAAAGGGGTGAGGGCATTGGTTTTGTTGATCTCGCGGTGCCTTCAGCCGCCAGGTGGGCTGCCGCTCTGGACGCCGAGCACCGCGCCGTGTGCCCGAAAGAAGAAGCCATTGAGGAGGCGGAAGTGATGCTGGGAGATGGATCGCAGCAGGATCGAGTGTCAGCTTCCCCTGGGTAAACGAATCAAACCAGGTTTGCAGCGAACCATGGACTTGCGGGCAAGGACAGGGCGGAGAGGAGGTCGTTCGTTTGATGTCAATTTCAGTACTACATGGTGCGCAGGCGGCCCGAAGCTCCAGCGGCGTTTCGGCCTACTATCTGGATCTGGTAGAGCCTGGTGCCCTGTGGATGGGCGGGCGGGCGGGGCGCCTGGGGCTAGCTGCAGTGGGCGTAAGGGGATAGTTTCGGCCTATGACGTCGGGCTGGTCGGTACGACACGGGCGAGGGCGAATGGTGAGCGCCAATCAATGGTATTTGGGCTTTTCGTATTTGCACCGAGCCATGATCGGGTGCCAACATGGCTCAAGACTAAACAGACGCGAGAACAAAGAATAAAGGAGGCCCCGCACGCAAGCAAGGTGTCGATAAATTAATCGAGACATCCAGCAGAGTGCGTTGGCGGGCGCTAATGTCTGTCAGGCGCGTGGCAAGCTCAGGTCTGGCTCTGGGCGGCATTCAGCCGGGCTCGGGTTCCAGTTTGTTGGGCGGGTAGACGCATGGATTCAGGGCCCAGCATTCACCGCAGATCCTGGCTGCATGGCTTCCCCAACAACGCAGTTACCCGGTACGGGTTGGGGCGTCGTGGACCAGAGGCACAGTCGCCGTTCAACCTTGCCTAGCTATAATATAATTTGAGCATCCTCTGCCTCAAATAATGAATTGACAGTGTATTGATCCAGCGAGGTAAAAGTAACAATAAAACCGACAATATGTCTGTCGATGCTCGACTCTTGCGCACACACGACCCCTCTCGTGACAGCCAGTCTCAGCACAGCATTGACTGTTGAGCTCCTCAGTGCCAACATGTCTGAGCGCATCTGTCTCGGGGGTCTTTCTAGACATGTATGTCTCGGAATTAGTTGGAGAAGCCGCTCATAGAACACGGACACTCCATGGCTTTGGTAGGTCAGGCCCGTGTACTCTGTACTCCGTACGGAGTGCTGTAATTCACAGACGGTTGGGTTGATTGGAAGTGACCCTGGCTGGGCTGCCATGCGCACCACTCGCTTGGCATTTATAGAGTCATCAACCACGAATTACCACGAAGAAGACTTTGCATTGGCTCTACGAGCTGTATATTGTGCGTTCCTTGGCTAACGCGTGAGGGGACCTAGTTTACTTAAGGTGATGGAATCGACGAGAGCTGGTCCAATTCACAGCAAACACCAATAAGCTACGGAGTAGACATATGAGAACTAGGAATCGCTTTAATCTTTGGAGAATAGAAACACTCCCATGCTTTGATACAAGCTCTGTTTTTGGCGCCTCTTTCCATTGACTTGCCTTGCAGCAGCTCGTGAGCTATATGCAGCGTCTGATGGCGTAGGAATCGCATTGCCGACGATATATTTCTCACGCCATGTTGCAGTAACACAGATATAAGGTAGTCAATTTTTCGAAAGATGCTTTCGTTTCGTACGATGCCATCACCTTCTACTATCCAACTTAGCTTCGTATCGTAGTATCCTCGTAGTCAGGTCAAAAGCGTACTGTTCCGACACACTACGGAGTACAGCAAGGTCTACTACGAAGTTGGCGCAAACCAAGCGAGCCGCCTTCATTTCGTCGAGATACTATTAACACCAGGTCATTGGTAGTGCGGGAGCCAGTGCTTGATATAATACTCCGTACGGAGTAGTCTAAATGGAATTGTCCTGTATGATGTGAAAGCCCACACAGCCTTGGTTACTGCTGACATTCCAGCCGTCGTCCATCGAGCAAACGATAACGACCCACGCTGCTAATACCGGTGCCTAGTCCGCCCCATATTGTACCTGCAGCTAACTAAGCCACTTCCAGATTGCATCAGTCTCATCCATCGCCACCCAAGGAATCTGTCTCATTTTTCCTGTCACCACCGAACGGCCTCCTGCCTGAAAAAAAAAATAAAAAAAATAAAGAGCCGGCTCTCAATTGGCATCAACGATATGCTCTACATCAGTACACCGTCAGTCCATCCATGCCACCACTAACACCATTACCAGCATGGGCGGCGACGAACCCCCCGCCGACGGAGAACCACCATCGGACAGCACGACCCAACCCAAAGCCCTCCAGGAGCAGCTCGTCAACGTCGCAGACCACGGCGACATCATCCTCTCCGTGACATTCATCACCTCAGACGCAACCCTCCGGAGGACCCGCAAAGCGGCTTTGGCTTCCCGCAAGCCCAGCAACAGCAATAATCATGACCCCGCGCCGGCAATGACCCCAAGGCTCACGATATCGTATCGCGTGACCCTTTCTGCCCTCAAACACCACTCCAAATATTTCGCCAATCTCCTCACCAACCCGTCCTTCCGAGAGGCCCAGCTCATCGCCGCTGTGCATGCGCATCTGGCCTCTCGGAATATCAAGCCCGGCGAGGCGGAAGCCCCAGACTTGCCTCGCATCCTCATCACCGACGATGACGACGCCACCCAGTGTGCCGGCAGGGAACATGCCTTCGAGGACATGCTGCGACTCGTGCACCAGAAGTCGATCAAAACGACTCGCGTCACCATGTCCTATGTGACCACCCTTGCTATCATAGCGGATCGGTTTGACTGCACCGCGGCTGTGTCGAGAGCACTGGCCGACATGAAGTTCAAGTGGCCCCTAACGAGTACCAAGCCCTACATGGATGACTCGGGACGCGTCACAGAGGTAGAGAAGGTGCTCAGGCAGAAAGTCCTCGTGGCGTGGCTGCTGAGCCAACCCATGCGGCTGCATCAATCGTCAAAGGAGTTGTTAATGAGAGGGTCTCGTCTTTGGGGGCAGCCGTACGGCTATGAAGAAGGTCATCTATGTGCGGCGTGGTGGAATTTGCCAGAAGGCATTGAAGGTAAAGATACCATAGTCCCGTTGTCCCCTGTTCTCCGTTTAATTAGACCACAGGCGGCGGGTCGGAAGCAGAATGGAAAATGAAAAAAAAACCAACTAACAGCCACGTAGAGGAACTCCAGCACAGAAGAGAGTGCATTCTCAACACCATATCCTCCATCCAATCTCACTTTCTGGCCCTCTACTCCTCCCGCGACCGCCAATGCAAACTCGGGTACGATTCCAGCGCTGCCTGCGACTCCTTCCAGTTCGGCCAGATGCTCAAGTTTCTCCTCTCCAAGGACCTGCTCTTCCTGGTGGACTTTTCGCCCGCCTCTGTGGATAGACTCCCCGACATATCGCTTCTTGACGTGGACGAATTGCTGTCAACTCTGAAGCAGTGTCCGAATTATCAAGTCGACAAGCATCACCTGAACTGTGGATTGAGGATACGCATAGACCCGATATTGGACTATGTGAAGGCCATGGTGTCGGCAAGTGTGGTGAGCATACCGCATGCGGATTGGACGAGGAGGCGGGCGGATGTATCGTGGGTTTCTTCTACGCAGGCAGATACCACGTATAGAGGGAATAGAGGAGATGATGTCAATGATAATGATGATGATAAACGGGTATTTGCATTTACGAGGGCATTAGCGAATGACCAGAGACTAAGGTATGAAGGGGCGATATATGCCGATCGGATGGCTAAAAGCTTGTTCACGGCTGACGGTTGGAATTGGACACCTGAGCTCTGAAACGACTGTCATGATTTATACATCAGCCTGGCTTTTGTGTTGCAACTGTGGTATTATTTATCAACGCTACTAGAACTTGGATAGATTTTTACAACATTAGACAGACTCCCCGTCATTTTTGCTCATTCTACGCCACTACCCGCTCGGAGGTACCCGTTATGTGCAATACGCACACTACGCGCCGGAAGCAGTAGTCTCCTTGATACCAGGTGCCTTTTCAGTAACAACACCCCCTTGCTGACTGGAGCTGTCGCTGCGGGAGTGCTCAGAAGGAGCGCCCGCCTTGGCCTTCGAAAATGGATAGCGTCCCTTGGTCTCCTTGAAGCGCATAAGCGCAAATCCAAGCATGACGACTATCCAGTACACGTTGTAAGAGATGACGGACCCATATGTGGCAGAGTTTTGCCAGCCAAGAATAGCGTTGAAGACGCCCCATCCGCCGTCGCCAGCACCAGTAGGGGAGCAGCACTATCGGCCGCCATGTGTTAGCACTCAGTCATTATTACGGGTAAAACGTGCCATCGTCAAACGAAGCGAGGACGGGTTGTGACTCACATTGACGTGCCAAACGCTCTTGTCGATGTCGTATGAGCCGGGGCCGTTGCCCGTCTCTGCAGCATCGCCGCCAATAGCATTGTTCCACTGCTGCGCCTCCAAGTGCCAGACACCACGGGAGAACAGACCAGCAGCAACGAGGTACAACAGGCAAGTTGACAGGACCAAGAAAATTTGCAGCTTAGCCATAGATCCGCCCCTTGTTTAAAAGCATTAGCGTTAGCGCACGGTTCTCATGAGCATCGCCGCAAGAGAAGAAGAACAGCTTACTTATACAGAAGCCAGCCGACAAGGCCGCCAACGAGAAGACCAATGACCACGGGCAGTGGCACGGCATAAGCAGGAGCTGAGAAGGTAACCCCGGCCACGAACACGACGGCCTCAATGCCCTCGCGCAGCACCGTGATAAAAGGCAGGACAAACATGGCATATTTCTCGAGCCAGTGGGTGAAGCAGCCTCGGGACCCGGCTTTGATGGGCGACTCGATTGCCTTGGCAAGCTTTACGCGCCACTTGGCCTGCATCTTGCCGATGCGGAGCAGAGCAGCCCCCATGACGGTAATGATGACGGCGGCGAAGAGACAAAAGGCCCCTTCGTAATAGTTTTCATTCTTATCCCATGAGTTGGAACCAACGGTGTAGAAAACGCCGATGAGGGCAGCAGCAACGACCATGCAGATGAGGAAGCCAGCGGCGACACCGAGCCAAACCTGTTATTTGATATTTCATGTCAGCGTCGATCCCCTCTAGACAAACTTTGAAGAAACATCGGGACGGGCAATCGGGCAGGGGGGACGAGGACCTACCTGGCGCCTCAAAGATTTGTACGTCTTCACATCGCGATCGGGTCCGTCCAATGTCTGCTTGAGAAAGGCCAGCAGGACAGACACGATAATGACCGTCTCCAGCGTTTCTCGGAAGACAACGAGGAAGACGGGTACTGAGAAAACGTCCTTGGCCATGCTGCGGAAGAGAGAGTCTTGCTGCTTGCACGACCCGGTGCGCAGGGAGACTTGGCTCTAATGTTTCTTCGTGGGAACAGGGAAGAAGTAAGACCAAAACGACTTATCAATCGAAAGACGAAATCTTCACTCGGTCACGAGCACTTGGACAGCTAGTTCAATAAGAACTCGAACAGGGTCTCGTCTAACTAGTCCCGGGTCGGTGGAAGTCAGAAGTCAAGAAGCCAAGAGAGCCAAGCAATGGCTAGGGTGCTGCTGCTAACTACGGAGACGGTGGATCAGCTTCGGATCAGATAACAAGATGACACCGACGAGTCATGCGGATTTATCGGCGCATTCATCATACCACGTTGGTTGAAGAGACGAACAGGTCCCACCCGGGACAGAATATGTTGAGGGATTAAAGCTCGTTGCTTGGCAAGTTTTTCAGCTCCCTGTTACCGTCGGTAGAGCGTCAAGCCACTCGGCAAAAAGCTGCCGGATGTCTGCAGGGTCGGCGGGAGAGAGAGTCCTGAGGTAGCTTTCGTTGACGTTGGTGTCTGTGGGGTTGCCGGGACTGGGAGGGAGAGGGAGCACAACCATTTATTATATTGCAGAGAGTACTGATGTTCAGTTGGGAAGCCAGCCCCTCCGTTGGCCCAACGAGATACAATACCGAAATGCGCACGGAACTGCAACGCAAGCTGCCGTTTCTTCCGCTTGGTGAAACGATCAAACAGTGTTATAGCTATTCTGTTCCAAGGCGTGGCGGGGGGGGGGTTGTTTCGGGGTGGATTCTGCACATATAAATGCTAATACGCTACTCCCTCTCCCTGTGCTTCCATTTCATTGCTCCGACGCACGCTGCCCATTGCGCGCTAGAGCATGAAAGCGGGGTCGTAGTAGCGAAAGGTCGATGGGGTCGGAGCGTTACTCTTTCAATTTACCACATCCGACCGAGTCCATCCGTAGCTGGGCAATTGAGTTATACTCTGTTTCAATGCAAACACTCTGGAATGATCCACCTGCCGCCAAGAGGGCGATCGTCCGACATGCAAACAGGCCTGGACCCTGGCAAAAACCCCAGAAACTGCAAAATGCGAACAAAACTTCGGACGCAGGCGGCAGCATTGTCGCGCTTTCTGCGCGCTCGCCTCGGTGATATCAATCAGCAACCTCCATGCGCAATCCTCGCTAAATCAAGCCACAGCTGTGCATCCGCTTATCAGATGGCTCGACGACATTCAGCTAAGGTTATCAATCAATCAATCACGCCACGGGCCCATATGGTAGCCAGGGTCTGAAGGGCTTTTTCCCTCGTCAGGTGGGTGGTCCTAGTTCTTTCGGCGGTACGAAATACGCCACGTCCAACCAGTCCCCCCATCCGACGCCAGCTTTGGGCAGGACGTCGACGCTAGCAGTCTCTGAGGTGGTGCATGATGGTTGGTGTGTCGTGTGTGTGTGGATGTGTTGGTGGTGTGGGTTCGTCGCAAGGCCGGAGGCGCGAGCTGGCTGTTTTAGCCGTCTCTGTCTTATCCAACCTTTCGAGCTCGTGAATTCTCATGGATATGCGATGGCCCGGTGGCTCGTTGTGGACAAGGCCACAGTCTGGCCCCTTGTTTATCTGTTCTGCCGGTCGGAGGGGAGACAGCTTTGCTCGGCAGGGTCGCATCCTGGTTACCAACTCCGTACAATATTTCAGAATGGGCCGTTGATAATGAGAGTTGAGAAGGGGGGGGGGTTAAGATGAAATCCGCACTTGACTCAAAGCTTGATTAGCTGCCCTACTTTAGTAGCAACCATACATCATACATACAATATGGGTGAAGCCTGCCGAAGTGTTACACCGTCCTGCCCAGCAGCTGCATTCTGCATTGCCCCGTTGAACTTTTCGCTTGTTTCATTTAACATTTGACACCTGACATTTGACATTAGACGTTTGCCCACGCGACTTTTTCTGCAGTCGCTCGGGCGTCTTGGAAATAAGTGCGCGAAAGAGATCTGTGCGACTCTCGCCCTTTCCCCTCTTACGCCTGAGACCGACCATTGCTGGGCTCGGACATCCATTTGAGCAGAATAACTTGAGCACGTTTTTTATTTTTAAAAGCTCCTGTCAAGCATCTCCAACGAATAACATCTTGAGCACGCTACCCCGGGATTTACGGAAGCGATGGCTCGTCTCGCGCATCTGGTAGCCGTCTTGGCTGCGTCTGCGAGCTTGGCAGTGGCAGCTACCGTCAACCACGATTTCAACGTCACTTGGGTCCGAGCCAACCCCGACAACGCATTCGAGCGACCAGTCATTGGCATCAATGGCAAATGGCCAATTCCCACCATCGAGTGCAACGTCGGGGACCGCATAGTTATCAATCTGAACAACCAGCTGGGCAACCAGTCTACCTCGCTTCACTTTCACGGCCTGTTTCAAAATGGCACCAACCAGATGGACGGCCCATCCGGCGTGACGCAGTGCTCCGTCCCCCCCGGCAGTTCGATTACCTACAACTTTACCGTAAGCTTTTTGCAGCAGGAAAACCACAAGAGCCAAGCTGACGCGGGCATTACTGACTGACTGACTGACTGACTGACTGACTGACACGCCGTACATGTAGGTGGACCAACCCGGAACGTATTGGTATCATTCTCACAACGACGGCCAATATCCCGATGGTCTCCGGGGACCCTTCATCATCCACGACCCAGAGTTCCCCTACAAGAAAGAGGTCGATGAGGAGTTCGTGCTCACCCTTTCAGACTGGTACCACGATGAAATCCAGAATCTCATCCCGAAATTCTTGAGCAAGAGCAACCCGACTGGTGCTGAGCCTGTTCCCAACGCCGCTCTCATGAATGAGACTCAAAATCTCACTGTTGCTGTGCAGCCCGGCAAGACCTACCACTTCCGCGTCATCAACATGGGCGCTTTTGCCGGCCAGTACCTATGGTTCGAAGGGCACAAGATGCGCATTGTCGAGGTTGACGGCGTGTACACCAAGGATGCGGAGGCCGACATGGTGTATATTTCCGCGGCTCAGCGCGTCAGCTTCCTCTTGACTACCAAAAACGATACAAACGCCAACTTCGCCTTCGTGGCAAGCATGGATACGGTACGGACAGGACGATAGGGGTCCAGCTAGGAACCAGTCATTTCAGATACTGACTAACACGGGGTGTGGTTTAGACTCTCTTCGACAAGCTTCCCGCTGACTTGAACTACAACTCCACCGGCTGGCTCAGCTACGACAAGTCCAAGAACTACCCGGACGCTGCTGTCGTCAATGAACTGAACCCTTTTGACGACGTCACGCTCGAGGCCTATGACGGCATGGCACTTCTCCCTGAACCAGACCACAATGTCGAGCTCAACGTCGTCATGGACAACCTCGGCGACGGCGCCAACTACGCCTTCTTTAACAACATCAGCTACAAGTTCCCCAAGGTCCCCACGCTGTACAGCGTCCTCAGTGCCGGCGACAAGGCCGACAACCCGGCCGTGTACGGCGAGTACACGCACCCCTTTGTTCTGAAAAAGGATGAAATCGTCCAGATTGTCGTCAACAACCTCGACACGGGCCGCCACCCCTTCCATCTGCACGGCCACAACTTCCAGGCCATCTACCGCTCCAACGAGTCCGCCGGCACGTGGGAAGACGAAGGCGGCGCGGCGGGGAAGACGTTCCCCAAGGTGCCCATGAGACGAGACACCATGGTGCTCTACCCTACCGGCAACATGGTCCTGCGATTCAAGGCCAACAATCCCGGCGTCTGGCTGTTCCACTGCCACATCGAGTGGCACGTCGTGTCCGGCCTGATAGCCACATTTGTCGAGGCCCCCATGGAGCTGCAAAAGTCTATTACCATCCCGCAGGACCATCTGCGCGTTTGCCAGGCTGGCAACGTGGCCACCCAAGGCAACGCAGCCGGCAACACCAAGGACTTGCTGGACCTCTCCGGCCAGAACGCGCCGCCTGATCCCCTCCCTCTTGGGTAAGTTTCTTTTTATTCCTCCTTCTGCAACAGAGGTAGACTCTCACCCGCACCCCGGTCTTCTCGTACTGACAGCCCCCATCAGGTTCACCACTCGCGGCATCGTCGCCCTCGTGTTCAGCTGCATCACCGGCGTTCTCGGCGTTTTAGTCGTGGCATGGTATGGCATGGCCCAGCCCATCGAGGATCATCCCAAACCCGCTGGCGCTTTTATCCGCGAACATGAGGTTGTGGATTCAGATAGGGAGCCTGCTCACGCTACGAATGGAACAGCCGCAACTGGGTCAGATGCCCCTAGAACAACTACATAAGCCGCTACTGATGAAACCCGGCGTGATTGGATGAAGGAAAAGAAAGGCAATCATCTAGTTTGTATGTACAGAGACGGAAAGTTGCACACGGAGATAAACCTGCGTTTTAGAACCGAGTAATTTGAAACGATATTCCACAAGCCGTTCTATGGACTCTACCAAAAAATTTTCACAGTGTCACGTTATAAACTTTTACTATTACGGACATCATAGGAAACGCCCATGGGGCGGAATATCCCGACAGAATTGACAATGCTAATGCAACTTGAAAAAAAAAATGAGGAAGCGAGAGACTACCCCCCACGAATTAAGATATAAATATGATCCAATTTTTCCAGGCATCTTTTTTTGTTTTACAACCACCCAAGAAACGTAGATCCGATGTAAGATACAAAGATACGTACGTGCAATCAATAGACCTCGCCTTGAACCATGTTGAGGCCACGGCCACGCCCATGCAAGACGACAAAAATTGTTCGTGGCCGTCTCGTTTCCGTACTCCCCGTCGGTCCAGCTGTCCCGGCCCTTGTATTTCCGTGACGCCTAACCATGCAATCAAAAGAAAAAGATTGGTGATGCGCTTTGGCATCACTGTAGCGAATGTAGTTTGTTGTTGATTTGCTCCGCCTGTAATCGAATAAGAAACAGTAGCAGCAACAATGCAAGAAAAATATAGCTTATTCGGGATGTCATCAGAGCCCTGCACTTGATCCACACGCATCACAGTCATCAGACTACTCATGCACTGGGTCGTTCCATCTTTCCATTCACCTTGGGACGCCTGCGTCAGGTCATTTGCCGCTGCGAGGCTCAAACTCGCTTGGCCTTAGTCTTGCGGGGAAGACCCTTCTCTTTGCGCACCTTGACGTCAACTTCAGCAAGCCAACGGCTGGCATTGTATAGCTGAACGCCATTAATAACCTGCTTGACAACCATAAAGGGGAGGCTGATGCCGGCAATAAGCCAAGGGCCCAACGAGTCCATCTTGTTGGTGCGCGCAATTTCCAAGGCAGCCGCGCTGAAGGGATCAGGGAACATCTGTCGGAGCAACGAGGTGTTAACGGGAGCGCCGGGGTTGATGTGGCCGCCGCTGGACTCCTCCACACTCTTGAGCAGGTGGGGAGACAACCAAGGCGATGAGAAGGCAAGAAGGTAGAGGCCGATGAAGAAGAGTTCGTTGAGGGCGCACAGGGTGAACAATACGTTCTGGAGACGAAGTGGATTAGCATGATGAATTGAATTGGGGTAAATGGATTAATTGGTACCTTGTTGGTGTAGTACAGGTTCAGGAGCCAGTTCTGGCTCTTATCAATGTTCTTGTGGCTAGAGTCGGAGCCGCCAACCACCAGGGTAGCGTACATGTGCATGTAGTGGCTAGCAAAGTCTAGAGCAATCAAGCCCTGGAAGAGAATGGCCCATCGAGGGAAAGCAGAAGACAAGAAGACGAGAAGGCACGAGGTCGTGCAGCGATCAGTTACCATGTCGAGGACGGCACCGAAGCGCGTGGATTGTTCGAACACTCGAGCGGCATATCCGTCGAAGGCATCGAGAAGGCAGGAAACACTATACAGAACTGAACAGGTTCGAGGATGGACCGGCATGTAGTATAGAGAAGCAATGGCGAGGACAATGCGGATGTAGCCTAGCAATGAGCAAACATGTATTAGCCAGCACGTTCTCGGGTCAGGAGCGCGTTCGAGAGCCGCCTACCAATGATGTTGGGCCAGAACAAAAAGATATTCTCAGTTTCCTCCGAATCCGAGACATCCGGGGTGTTGTGAGCAGAACCGTTGCCGTTCATGTTGATGATTTGTTGATCGTCGTCGGAAGACGCAGCGGCAGCGGCAGCTTCGCGCAGCTTGGCAGACTTTCGTCGGGTCTGGCGAGTAGACATCTTGGATGGTTTACGACAATGCAGAAGGCACCGAAGAGATGAAATTTTGGGATGAGAGAGTCTTGATGTATATATTCCCACGTGCGCTCGTCGCGCAGAATGTAGCCGCAAGGGTGTCCGTGTGCGGCAGGGCTTTATCGTCGCTTCGAGGCTCGACCGGATGAGCTGGAGTTGCGCGACCGAAGTGGCCGAAAGGGGTCGTGGGGTGACAGCGCCGGGCGAAGGGCCGGACCAACAAAAAAAAAAAAAAGGGTCTTGCAGCTGTGAATGGTGTCAAGAGGAGGTTTGAAGAAATGGTTCAAAGGTCGAAGCAAGTCAAAAGACCAGCAGTCGTGGATAAAGGAGTGGATGAGAAGGAAGAGATGGGGGATGATAAGATTCGCCAAAGAGTGAGGCGTGGCAGGAGAAAGTTACCAACTGCCAAAGTGCATGTGGGTTTGAGGGTGAAAGTCAATAAGTTCGAATGACGGCTATCATGGACGTCGTCGGTAGCGCTGGCTTCCTGCTATCGCCCAATCTGTGCGTAGCTGAGCTCTCCTTGCTCCTGGCCGTCTGTCTCCTGGCTCCACCATGACAACTGTGGGTCTCCAGGGCTGCGACCTGGCTGCAATAGTGGCGCGACACCGCGTCAGTCAGCAGCACATCTGCGCATGTACTCCATTCTCCGTACTTGAAGAGTGTGGCCTTGAGTGTGGCCTTGAGTGCGCACTTACCTAAACCTGCAGTAGCGTTGCTAATCTGCTGGAATTGGCTGGCTTGGCGACTCGCGCGCGCAGATACGCCGTTCGATAGCTGCGTGCTGACTGCCTGCCGACTACCTGCTGCTGCAGCACATTCAGCATTCTCATGCGGACCGAGGCATGTGGACGTGACTCAGGAGACATGAATTGATGCCGTGCCCCAGCTGCTTCAGACACTAACGCTGTCATCTTGATTAACCCCTTCCTGACGTGCCCGCAGACCCTTGGACGTGCAAGGCCCGGACTATTTTGGTATTGCTGGCGATTTATGAACTCGTACTGACCGACCGTGCTGCGACGAGCAGCAAGCAACGAAAGCGAGAGCACTCATTGTACGGAGTACATTCCACGGTTCCCACATGTACCTCCAAGTTGGGTACTTCAAGGACTTACTTGAGTCCCCTTTCTTGATGATCTCCCTCCCACTCCCTCAACGCATCCAGACGCGATAAGACACCACGGCATCTCTTAGCGAGGGGATGACAGCTGCGTGTCTCAATACTTCGCTTGCTATCCTGCCCAATTTGGCCTTTGTCGCGCCGGCATAGGAACTAGCCAGCCTAGATAGTTCTCTCAATTCAACCACCCCTGCAAAGACTCCAACCCAGTCGCTCTCCTACTCATCCTTTAGTTGAGTAGTCTCCTTTATAGTACAGAGTATATATTTTTATAACTCCCCCCAGCGTTGATATTCAATGGGATCCTGATCTGACTATGGACTAAACCTCGGTCGCCCAGATGGCTGTCTTGACTGAAGGCCAACGAGTAGTAGGTTCCACGTGCCTCGTGCCTTACGCTCCATTCCCCCTACCCCCAATGCTGGTTATTGTAAAGGTAATATTTTGTACGCGGTCAGTATCGCTTTTGTGGTAGATGGTAATAGGAGCGTAGGTCAGATAGCGAGTGCGCTCTCTCTAACCATCCGGCACTGCAATAGCATCATCTGTTACCACAACAAACTCGGCGACGCTTGATTGTGGCTATGAAGTGCAGGACTGAAGGAAGAAGAACAGGCAAACGCTTGGCATCGCCGTCGATAGTGTTCCATAGACGCCGCGTCTGAAGATTGATGTGCACGCCTCCGATTTTGGCTGTGGTGAGTATCTTGCTCACGCTACTCCGTGGCGAAGATGTCGACGCTTGACGGTCCTCGGAACAGAGGTCTTCGGCTTCAGCGGCGGCAAGAAAGCCCACCACATCCTCTCTCCGTCTTGCTTCCAGGGGCCTTGAAGACGAGGGTTCGTCTTGGGCCGTCTTTATTATTTTTGTCCGTATCCTTCCAGGTAAGGAGAGACTCAACGACTTTTAAGTGTCCAGTCTTTGCCGCGCTCGGAAGCCACAACCGATTATATACACTAGTAAATGAGTATAATAACAGCGTGAAGGAGTGCTTCGGGGCCCCTAGAAGACAAAGATCGACATTCCAAATGGATTCAACTTGATTGACAACTTAGATATATGACCTGCTTGGACAGTGGCCTTCAAACTGGTACAGGTCAGCTCGCCCATAAACCCATCAAACGAGAATCCAAGTGACGGGATCTTCATCTCCTGACTAGCTCTCGTTTATGATGTTTTGCCCGGTTGCGCTGCTGACTTCATTGCCAACGGATTTGAGTCAGCCTAGGATGCTCTCGTCGGTCGCGTTAGAATCGCCATGTCTTGCCCCCACAATGTCTTCAGCCTTATACCCCATGCCAACCTTATCCCGCCAGATCTTTCGGGCTCTTATACCGAGGATGAACTCGAAGGGAGGCTCTTCACTCCCGTGCACGTTATCCGCAGCACCCGAGCGCGGCTCAGTCATGCCACTCACGTAAAGGACTACCAACCTTGGCACCCATAAGAATCCTTTGCAATCAAGGTTCGTCGCCATATTATCTACTTACAGAGCTATACACAAGTGCAGCAAAGTAGCATTTCCATTGATATGCTTTAGCTATGCCACAAGGCTTGAAACGTCTTTTTAGTTGTGTAAGCTCACTTATGTCGTGCATTGGGAAAAAAGACGCTTGTGTTGTCGTATTATCTCGACCTTGTAGAGCCATCCGTTCGGTATTGTGGTACGCTGTCATTTGATTCGAGTTTATCTCCTAGAAAAGTGCTACGGTGACCCGATGAGATTAGTTCACTTAAGCAAGGAGAGAAGTTTAAGACTGAATGAGGACTTAAATTTCGACGTTGTATACGTGGTTTTAAGACCACCCCAAGTAGCTATTTCACCGACGCTTGCTTTGTGGTCAGCTTCCTACTGAACGCGTGATCTCATATCCCC
>JASWJB010000551.1:0-17612 GCA_032433595.1 Conoideocrella luteorostrata
TTTTTTTTTTTTTTTTTTTTAGGGATCGTAATACGCGCCTGAATCGTCATTATTTTCGTCAATAGAAGAGTCAAGGGGGTGGTAAGGTAGCAGGCAGTATTCGACTCTATTCCGAGGAGAAACAGATTCCCTGCCAAATTCAACACACTAGGCGAGTCTGAATAGCAAGTACAATAGGGACAAAAGATATAACTGGCATAGCGTGGGCGGGGCGCGACAGACAGACCACATGGGCCGTCTTGGCGATGAACAGTCGTTCCGCTTGCAAACATGAATGACGGGTGTGGTGGGTGTGGTGGGGATTGGTGTGCGTGAGTGTGTGAGCGAGTGGAGCGTGGCGTTTGAATGTGGAAAACCTTGAGCCTCAGTCATGGTTTTTTGGATGAGACAACGACGAAAGAGGCTAGGTTTCGAGAACGAGGCTGCTCTTCACGAGCTGGAACTGTTGCGGGGCGAAACTGCAACCCTAGTCTTGCGTAGTTTCCTTTGAATGAATTACAATTACAAGAAAGAAAACAAAAAGCCACGAATTAGTTTATAGAATGTGTTTTGTCGGGGCCTGGGCCTAGCTATTCTTTTTGGTCTCCCACCCCTTTGAAAGCTAGTCTAGCTCGACGGGTCACCCCTCGTGTAACCATGACCGCGGGTCAGGTCAAGATATTGTACCGAAGAAGGCGCCAGCCTTTTTTCTTGGATGTCGTTCGTCGCCATCCATAATGTCGTACCTATTGACAGCGGCGCAAGGCATGTGCCAAAGGAAAAATTGGGGACGATGCGCTATTGCGGAAAACCTTGCCGACTGTGCAGCACAGCTCTGTATTGTTGGATTGTGACGCAAGCAAGGCAGGAAGGGAGAGGGGGTTCGGGGGGGCGAGGCTTTGTGCATTATTGCAGGGACTGACTGCCTGGTGCGGCAGAGTGGTTCGATTGAATGACACTGTGACATATCGCCGCAGGATGCGATAGAGCACACGACGCAGCAGTTATTGTGTGATCCTGTCGGCGAACAGAAGTTGACGAGCAACACTTTGCCGGCCGGCACCCAAGCCAAGCCAAGCCAATATAACGTACGCACGCATTGTGGCAGTACGGTTCAGTCAGTGCTGCCGGCACGGCGTTGACCGTACATGTACATGATAACCCCCTTCCCCAACAGGAGCATTTGCCGAAAGAGAGCCGTCGCCCTCCCCATTTGACGAAGGACAGCACAGCCGAATCGTATTGTTCTCGGTTTGTCTAAGGGGGGGGGAGGGGAGCGCAATGGAATGTCGTGGCGCGGTCTGGGCAGAGTCATATGCGCATCGGCGTCACGCCACGACAAAGAGGGCATTTGCCGAGCCGTCCTCGCAGGTACTTGAGTTGGCGCGAAGGGATGGGGGGGGGATTGCAAAATAGCTTCTCATAGGTGGCAACGACGTATTGTTGTTGGCATTGAGGCGTCACAAGTTTCCTATTGTTCTTTTGCTAGTTACTATTGTTGTTGAAATTAGGCTGCGGGCCCCGCCTGTTCAGAAGCCGATCCGGACTAGCGCCCGTCCCCGGCCCAGCCGTTAAGTGGTCCCGCTCGGGTGCCGAAACGGCGTTGTCCAGTTGAGGCTGGATTTTGGTTGGTCAGAGCGAACGGCGCCGCCTCCGCCTCCCCCTTCCCCCCCCATGCATGCATGCATGCATTGCATTCAATACCATATACAATACCAACTAACTACAATACAATACAACCTTGCGTCTTTTGACTTTGGTTGCGCTTTTCCTTGAACTCTTTGACCCTCGGGTCTTGACCGGTCCAAGCCATCTGCTTTGGCTGGCGTGGATGACGAGCAAAATTTGCTCCTGGGGTCTGTCTCTTCCGGACATCCGTCATCCGCCACCCCTGCCTGCCTACCGTAGGTGGCCAGTGCTCGTTTTCCCGGTGGCTGAGGGTGGAAATATGTCCATCCCGCTGATGAATTCTCATGACCTCATTGAACATTGAGCCAACCATTGTGAATCCTTCGCAAGCCACCTCCCCCTCACGCCCATCACCTCACTCTGAGTCGATGCTGACCATGCTCCCCGTCTTATCATTCCATTGAACCAAACTTTGATCGGCGATGTCAACTGACATGGAAGGCAGTACACATGGCGTCTTCTTGGCTCTCACGTCCTGGTGTGCCGGTTTCCGAATGCAGCCAGACCACGCGTCGTCTCTACACGGCAAACTGCTCTCTGATGGCACCTTCTGTCCCCCCCTTTTTTTTGCTTTTGCTGTTTCCCGCCCTCGTTTTCGGGCTGCCTTCGTCAAGAAGCCTAAAAAGGGGGGCGCATATAGTTTTTGTGAAAGCCCGATGCTGCCATCACATCACTCACACACACACACACAGACCTAGCCAGAATCCAGAATGGAGTATTGAGATATGTGGCTACGAGCCTTGTAGTTCAACTTCCTTGATCGGTATCGCGCCGACTTTGATGTGCTTTCAACGCAGCAACTAATATCTGACTCACTGTTTCGTAATGCAGGCCCGAATCCATCCCAGTGGTAATGATGCCTCTTTTGTGGCTGTCAGGCGCTAGCTAGCAAGTGAGAAGTAGGCTACCAGGCGGTCGGTCGCATCGCAAGCGGCCGGGGGGGGGGGATATAAGTCCAGGTTTTCAGATATTTAACTCTGTATTCAGATTCACACTTGCTATTGTTCTCAAGCGCCGCTGTGACACATGGTAGCACCGCGTGGAGCAGAAGCAGGGATGATGATCCCGCTGTTAGCCCTAGCCGCTGTCTGTGTTCGTGGTACCAATGTGTGGTCTTCTCACATGCTTTCCTAGCTTTCCAGTAGAGAGTGTGGTCATGATGATACTTGGTGGTTCAGCTTCTGCCTGGGCTGCTTCACCGGGCCGATCAATTACAAGGTTTGGCATCTCCAAAGTCTACCTTACCGATGCTGGACATGCTGTTTGGCACCCACTTTCTGCTTTTTGTTGAACTATCAGTTCCTCCTCAATGGCGGTCCAGAAGCAACTAAAGTACGTAACCCATGTCGAATGTAACCCCCAGATGGCATCATCATCACATTCAACCAGCCGTTCTTTCCCATTGACAAGACGCCAAATGTAACTCCAACGAGGGGGCAGCAGCCTCGACAGGCGCATGAATAAGCTAACAGCTATTCTTCTTGACGCTCTCTATCGCTCTCAGCCCAATCATATCTACCATGCCAACGCCACCGGGGTGATAAATGTGCACACACCGCATCCATCGTGCTTTCCACATCGACCGCCACAAGCCAAGAAACATAAAAAAAAACAAAAAAACGAAACAAGGCTGGGCTCATACATCCACACACGGCACACGAGTTCCAACCTAATTTAACGCCTTTTCGTAGCGTTGAATGCCTTGGATTCTCATACCGACGACACGGCACAAGGCTTCGCCACCGTCCGTCTCGCTCCCTCCCTCCCGTTGAGGTTGAGAGGCATTCTCTGCAATTGTGTATTCATCCGCGGACTTGACAACACGCCCCCCCGCCCCCCGCCCTTCAGAAACAAATATCGAAGAGGGGTTTTTTTTAATATGGAGAGAGGAGGTACCTATTACGTATGATCGACAATGGGATGCAATGATTCAAGTCGAGATGCTGCGTCACGAGTCCTTCTCGAGTCGGTGTTTTTCCACTACGGCTGTGAATGAAGCCTTGGACAATACTATCTAGTTTCGGAGCTTGTTCCTATACGGTACTGTAGCTCGCGTCAACAATAAAGGCTACGCACGCAGCCCGGGCCTTTTTCGTCACATAAGCGGCTGACAATAGCATCAATTACAATACCTATTAGAGCGGGAACTGGACTTGCTGTCCTCCCACACGCCACCCCTCCCCCTCTCTTTCTCTCAATGCCCTTCTCCGTGCATTAAAATACTATGCAGTAGAGTAGCATTTCGCAGGATTGTTCATCAGTGGATACATAGGCAAAGCATAGGTACTTGGAAAAGAGACAGTTGAGGTGCAAGTTCAGCCCTCTCCATGGCCAGTGTGCCTCAGCCTCGTCGCATAGTCTAACTACGCCTCGCCACCAAGAGGAAAGAGAGTTTTGGTTTACTCATCTCAACAAAAAGCTACAGTACTTAGACTTTGTCGATTACGTGAATAATAGCTGCTCTCTCTCTCCGCAGAGGTACGGTATATTGTTTGTCTCCAACTTTGCTCATTTCCTCGGACCCGCCCACTCAAACACGACATCGCCGTTCTTTGAATCCCGATGCTCCCTCCGAAGCTTCAGCCTGTCTCCATCTTTACTTATTGTCTTTTTGTATCTGTCATTCAGGATCACACCCCATGACCGATGCTGTAATGTCGCGACCATCTCTCCAAACAGACAGCTCACAAGTCGGGGAGGAGAAGTATGGTTACACCAAGAACCCTAAAAAAAGGGTAGAAGCATACACCCCGTTCATTGCGCTGCCAGACACCCTCCTCTTTCATTTCATTTTTGTTCTGTTAACCCCGAAATCAAAGCACGCAATGCCATCATCTGGTCCATGACTGCACGGCACAATACGCAGCAGCAGCTATCGGGGGTGAGACGTCACGCGGCAGTTGAATAAGGACATTTCGTTTCGGTCTGGCCAGTGCGCTCGTCAAGGACACTCCGAGAACAGAGCGTACACCGTCTTCCTGCCGCTGCCAGATTCGTGACTGACGTGGACATGTACAAACTCGACGCTGAAGATCGCAGAACAGGCCATGTAAGGGTTATATTTACTTGTTTTCCCTTCCAGAGCATCGCATCATTTCGTTGTCTTAGGACGGGGAAGGGAGCTCAGCCAGCGGACAGCGATGTTGCCTCTCAAAATAGTAACTTGTCTTTGCGCAACTGGAAACTCCCAACACAACAATTCTTATTTTGTTAATTTTTCAATTTTTTTTTTTTTTTTTTTTTGGTAATGATATTGTTTTTTTCTTTTCCTTCTTCTTTTTTGTTCTCGCCCTGAGCCCATCGTAAAATTAACTGACTGACTTGTCTCATTTATGCTATTGTCTTGCCGTCGCGATATCCACTGCACGAGCTTCACGGGCTTCACGGACTTCATCGTAGCAAACATCCCATTGAGCTTTTATTTGTTCCCGACGCTGTTATTTATTCATCACCAGAACGCGACCCACAGAAACGTGTGAGAATACGAGAATTGTTCTTCTTTTTTTTGGGGGGGGTTCTTTCATTTTCCTCCTCTGCCCCAAGTCCAGATGCGTCCTCGATACCCTCCCTCCCTTCCTTGCCAATCGTGCACAGCGGTATTCTTCCCTGGCAGAAAAAACGGCCATTCATCCGCACGGCGCAGCACCAAGAAACGCATTTATCCAGACATCAACAATCAACACAGCCAACACCCACATACGGAGGCCCCTACGGAGCACAACATACCACCCAGATTTGTCAGAAACCCAAAAAAAAACCGGCAGCACCGGATATGACGCCAAGAAGTGATAACTCTTTCACGGTCCCCCTAACCCCCCTGACATCGCTGCAAAGTCACTCGTCCAGACCACCCGTCATCAAAATCAGGTGTTTTCGATAAAATAAACAAAGTAAAATAAACAAACCACCACACCAACACCAACACCAACACCAAACGTAAACGTACATCCCTTTCCGGATCGGGTAGCACATCAATCTTCCCTTCCGCGTTGCTCCCAGGCGCCCAACAGCATAAACCACGTGTCTCACGGGTGTTCGTTGCTGACGGAGACCTTACCGAGCGTCTTCTCATTGGCGTGCGCTGTACGAAGTATAAAAATATGCTCACGACTAGTTGGTCGGTTGGTTGGTCGGTTGCTGTGCGTAGCGTAGCGTAGCGTCAGTAACTGGATGACACACGCATGACATAACTCGTCATTCGGGCATCGTTGGCGATAAGATGATACTAATGGGTGCGGCGCCATGGCCATTCTAGCGACTGTGCTTCACCCTCTATTAGACAGGTCGCCTGCGCCGTGGCCAATGGGGGCGGCGCGAGAACGTGTCGAAAAAAGATCTCACGTGCATCGAGGTAGGGTGTCCAACTGAAACGCAATGAATTTGTTGGCTGTTGTTGTCGCGTTGGTTGAAGATGGGCGGATTTGTAATATCTGACAAGTTCGTTTTCTGTCCTGTACTTCACGGTAGCAATACAACGGTATGGTATACCAGCACGACTTCCGTGTATTGTAGTGGTGGTCGGAAAGCGAAATACTCGACGTAAAATCTTCCGATTCGCCCTGCCTGGTCTTGGCTCTCAGCTCACGGGATGAAGTCTTGTATTGTCGGTTCTATTGTGTCGTCGGATCAAACTTCTGATATATGGCTGTGGCAAATCCTACCGTAGTTCATGACTCGGCACGGACTGCGACTTGGCAAAGCACGACTGACTATTGCGTAGTCATGCGTAGAGTAACGAGCCTTGTCAAATGAAATCAATCATCAAGTACACCATCAACGACCAGACAGACAATAGTCTCGCACTTGGCACTGCAGTCAATAATACCATGCCATGTGTGGAGATGATTTCACATTCAAGAACTCGGAACAATTGCGTATTCCCTCTTTTGGGTGTTTCTTTGGTCTCTAGCTGCTCATCTATCAACTGCCGTCGCAAGCCGAATCACTCTCGGCTTGCTCGCTCGCTCGCTAGCTCGCTCTATTCTTTCCTCGTTAATAGTGAATGGCAGGTAAAAAGTCCGATACTCTCCATCGCCCACTGCCCATTCCCGGCTGACTGACTTGCACAAGCTCGGCCAGAGAAACACGGGGAATCAAAAAGATGTTGAAGTTCTTCTTCTGTCCCCCAAAACGCCGGTAAGCACGCTTCTCTCTAAGTTTTTGCCCTTGAGTTAGGGGTATCATAATGCAAGTCTCTTTCTGACGATTTGCTTTCGCCTCACAAATGCAGGTTTGTCCCGATAGTGTCTTTGTTGAAAGACGCCGCCACTCCGTCCCAATATATCATGAAAATAAATAAAAAATGAAACCAGATTTTCGTAACAGCAAAAGAAAATAGTATGCTTCCAAAAAGCATAGTAAAAAAAAAGAATATATGCCGGAAACCGCCTGTCCCCACGTCCCGTGTGGAGGAGTTACATGGTTTCGTTGAGAAACGTACGCCGCCTAAGTGTGCATGAAAAATGCCATAATTAACACATCTTAACATTTATATAGTTGAGAAATGCAGAGTTTGTTGAAGTCTCTCCGCACACCGTTCCCAGATAGTAAGGGGCAAAACTATGCCGCTTAGAACTTGAGTTGCTTAGGCTGCTCCCAAGTGAAAGACTGGTTGGTACCGAAATGACCGTTCTTGGCAGTCTGGAGGTAGATGGGGCGGTCCAGGCTAAGCTCACGAACAATGACACCGGGGCGGAGGTCGAAGTTGTCGCGGATAATCTCGACAAGCTCCTCCGAGGTCTTTGCAGAGGTGCCGTAGGTATCAACATGGATGGATAGAGGCTCAGCAACACCAATGGCGTAGGACAGCTGGACAAGAGCACGACGAGCGAGGCCAGCGTTGACCAGAGACTTGGCGATCCAGCGACCGACATAGGCGGCGGAACGGTCGACCTTGGAGAAATCCTTGCCGGAGAAGGCACCGCCACCGTGGGCACCCCAACCACCGTAGGTATCGACGATGATCTTACGGCCAGTCAAACCAGCGTCACCTTGAGGGCCACCAATGATGAACAAACCGGAGGGTTGGATCTGCAAGGCTCGAATCAGCTCATGTCTCATGTCTCATATGTGTTGTGAGGGGTTAGGTTAAATCCAAATTCTCTCGTAGAGCCAAAACTTACGTGGTAGATGGTGTTGTCATCGAGGTACTTGGCAGGGATGGTCTGCTTGATAACCTTCTCGAGAATCTCCTTGCGGAGCTGCTCAGTGGTAATGTCGGGGGAGTGTTGGGCAGAAACGACGACAGTGTGGACACGAACAGGAACCACAGCACCGTTGTCATGCTTGTACTCAACGGTGACTTGGGTCTTGGTGTCCGGGCGCAGCCAAGGAAGGGAGCCATCGCGACGGGCAGCAGACATGGTAGCGTTCAGCTTGTGTGCGAGCTGAAGAGTGAGGGGGAAAAGCTCGGGGGTCTCGTCGGTTGCATAACCGAACATGATACCCTGGTCACCGGCACCGAGGCGCTCGAGGGCCTCCTCGTAGTGCAGACCCTGGGCAATGTCGGGGGATTGCTGCTCAATGGCGACGAGCAAGTTGAGGGTCTTGTAGTCGAAACCCTTGGAGGAGTCATCGTAACCGATGTCCTTGACGGCGTCACGAACAATCTTCTGGTAGTCAAGCTTGGCCTTGGTGGTGATCTCACCGAAGACCATGACCATGCCAGTCTTGGTGGCGGTCTCGCAAGCAACCTTGGATAGGGGATCCTCAGCCAAGCAGGCATCGAGAATAGCATCAGAGACCTGATCGGCGATCTTGTCGGGGTGACCTTCACCGACGGACTCGGACTGTGTGGTGAGTTAGCAGTCATGTACAATCTCAGCGCAGCACTTGAGGCTTTAAAATTCTCTCAAGTCCGGCTCGGACTGGTGGCCGTCTTACGGTGAAGAGGAAGGTGCCCTGAGGGGCAGCCCCGTTGGTGCCGTTGACGCCAGGCATTTTTGTGTGTATGTAAAGAGGAAGAAAAGAATTGGGTGAGGAGGCTATGATCCGTGAAAGTGTCCGAGGGGGAACAGATTCAATTTATGGCCGGGAAGAAAGATTTGTGTGACTTCGGGGCGCAGGGGGGGGAAGTTAACTAAGCAAATGGAGAGTTAGTATTTACGTTGGGATTTGACGAGTGCAGTAGTAATAGAGTGGTAATCAATGCAATTGACAGGATCACATACCACTGCAAGGTTATACTCAAAAACACAGAGCAGGAGAGAGAAAGAGAATAGATGAGGGGGGGGGGTTGGATGTCAGACGAGGAGGAAGAAGAAGAAGAAGAGGGAAAGTCGGAGAGTTTTATGCCGGTGTTTTTCTGAGGGGGGCACTTTGCGCCCAGCGAGAACCCGAATGGTGGTTGGAGGGGCTGCACGGCAGAAAAAAAATGGCAACGCGGGATGGTATCGACACAAGAGCGTGCTAGCGCAGCGAGAGACGCTACCTGCTCAACAAAGCAGTGTTTCACATCGCCGCAGGTTCCTCCGAATACGGGACTAACATGGTACACCAGGTGGCCGCAAGCGATGAGGGGCAGCGACGCCTGCCACTCTCCTAGGACTATTGCGCCATCTCGCAGCCAGTGAACGAACGTCCGATGCCCCCAATTCGTGCCGCGTCCCCTGTTCATCCGTCAAGCCTCTTCCCAGTTCCATCACCCAGTCTCACCACGTCTCACCAAGGAGTATCTAATAAGGTGAAGTGACTCTCGCTCAATGTTGCATCAATATCACGTCGTTCTCTGGTTGTTCACCTCTGCCGACACTTGGCCTTTTGGGCCCCCGCTCCCCCGCGCATGAGACCCAGGCTCTCGCTCATCTCAACCAGTTGGCCTCTCATCTGTTCATTGCGTGGTTGGTCAGTCCGCTGCGAACGCCGAAGCCATGCCTCGGAGTATCAATAGTCCCTAGGTACTCCGTACGTATTCGCGTGGTGTGGCCAGTGTCTGTACGCAGGATGACAACGTGCGAACTGGTCAGTCCCAACGCAATAATAAGGGTCCCCCTGTACCCCGTAGCTCCCAGTTTCTAGTTTGTAACCCCGACAGCCGCCCCCCCGAGCACAAGTACTCCGGAAACCCGTCGAAGCTCGCATCAGGCTGCTTCCGGACTTTGGAGTATAGCCTTTTCGGGAGACACTGCTGGGGCTTTGTGCTCACATTGGCACCAATAACTGTGCCTGGCTCCATGCTCAGGAACCACAGAGCTTAAGGTCGGGGGCGCACACGGAATATAGTACAACAGCATTTAGCCCCGTCAGGTTGTCAAAGTGGTCGGATTTTGACGCGGTGAGAGAAGGTTCAACGTAGCATGGCCCTGGCAGCGGAGGTATCGCCGACCGGGCGGTGGGACGAGACACCAAACGCCAACTAACCAACTTGGCTGCTTGGGCCCAACCCCACCATCGACGCCGACGTCAATATTTTTTGCGGTGACCGTGTGGCCGTAGCTCCAAAAAAAAAAAATCGTCACAATCTAGTGCCGCTTCCTTGTGGCAAAGGCTGCAGCTGCGTCAACCGAGACCGCATACAGATACCCTCGCCCATTAAATCGCACATTATCACTCCTTGAGCTTTACGATCGGGAACGAGCGCTTCACCATGAGCAAGTTCGGTGCCATGATCATGGGTCCTGCGGGGGCGGGCAAGGTAAGAGAAGTTGTTTTACATATACCTGCAAGCTGCTGCCGCCATGAAACCCCGAGCACATCACACGGGGTTGCCACGAATGACAGGAGCCGCCGGTTCTAGAAGCTGGAAGACCTCCAATTCTAACGCAATGGCATTTCTATTCTAGTCTACCTTTTGCGCCGCCCTCATCACCCATCTGCAGCTAAATCGCCGGTCAGCCTTCTACGTCAATCTCGATCCCGCCGCCGAGAACTTCGAGCATCAACCCGACCTGGATATCAAGGAGCTCATCTCGCTCAAGGATGCCATGGAAGAGGTGGGCTTGGGCCCCAACGGCGGCCTAATATACTGCTTCGAGTTCCTCATGGAGAATCTAGACTGGCTCACCGAAGCGCTGGACAACCTGACGGAAGACTACCTCATCATCATCGACATGCCGGGCCAGATCGAGCTCTACACGCACATTCCCATCCTGCCTACGCTGGTCAAATATCTTTGCCAGCCGGGGTCATTGGACATCCGCATGGCGGCCGTGTATCTCCTGGAAGCTACCTTCGTGGTTGACCGCGCCAAGTTCTTCGCCGGGACACTCAGTGCCATGAGCGCCATGCTCATGCTCGAGGTGCCGCACATCAACGTCCTTTCCAAAATGGACCTCGTCAAGGACCAAGTCAGGAAGAAGGACCTGAAGCGATTTCTTACCCCGGACGCGGGTTTGCTCGATGACGACCCGATCGAACGCGCCCGACGGGTCACGGAGGGCCCCGATGCGGATGACCTCGACGAGTCGCACCGACCCGATGAAAAGGAGCAGGTCATGAAGGGCTCAAGCTTCCGGCGGTTGAATCGTGCCGTGGCTGGGCTGATTGAGAGCTTCAGCATGATCAATTATCTGAAGCTGGACGTGACAAACGAGGATAGCGTCGGTGCTATTCTAAGCCACATTGATGATTGTATTCAGTTCCACGAGGCGCAGGATCCGAAAGAGCCTCATGACGAGGACGACATTGACGAAGACCAAAATGATGATGATTAGTAGCTTGCATTGATGGTATATCTTTGGGGACATGCAGCTTTTTGTCTTTTCTTGAGTCTCTAGCATAGCGCGGCGTTGGGGGGGGAGGGGGGATACAGCTCTCAGGTGGATCTTAAGTGGTATTAATTACAACCAATAAATACAAAAATTTGAAAATCCTGTTCGGACAGACACACAGACAAACAGACACACAGACGGACGGACAGAGAGACAGACAGACTCCTCATCATCACTGCGCCAAACATACCACCCGTGTCCAAGCTGTAGTAACCCCCAAAGTATAAGGTAAACGTATGTATGTACATGGAATTTAAAGAGAAATCCGAACATGGCTTGCGAAGAATCATTGGCGTCATTCCACATAATCTCACAGCATATAAAATCCCCCATTCATCCACCTATCCATCCATCTATCCATCCATCCGCATCCTCGTCCTCGTCCTCGTCCTTCCACCCTTCAACTCTCATCTCCCCGAACTCCTCCCCCTCGCGGCCCCAAACCCACTTCCACTCCCACTCCCACTCCCACTCCCATTCGCCTCGTACCGCTCATACTCCTCCATCCAGAAGTCCTTCAAGACAGCCAAATAGCCCAGCACCTTGCTCGCCAGCACGACCGCGTCCCTCACGCTCTCCAGCACGCCCCTATTCCACACCCACGCCAGCGCCAGCACCACGCCCGCCCAGAACACGCCCTGCATGACCAAGCGCGTCCACCACATGACCAGCCTCCGTATCCAGTTCATGACCACCACCACCGCCGTCATCAGCACCAGGAGCACCACCAAGCCCGTCGCGCCCTGGTTGTCCACCATCGCCGCGAGGGCCCTATCCACCATGGGCTGTACGTAGGGGCTCAGCGACGACAGCAGCCCCTGGAGCTGCGACGCCAGGGCCTGTGTGTAGATCTGGAAGGGGGCCCGGGGGTCGAGCAGGTGTTGGCGCACCGAGGCGGCCAGGTCGGGCGGCAGCAGCTCCGTCAGGAGACGGGACGTTATTGACGCGGCCATTTCTGGATTCTGGGGGTGTGCGATGTATTTGTGTCGTTGTAGGAGGTTTGACTTCGTAGTTTGTTCAAGAGTGGAAGTGGTCGGGTTGGGTGGTCAGTCTGTATGGTTGAGTGGTTGGGCTCGGCTGGACTGGACTGGACTGGACTGGGCTGGGCTGGGCTGGAGCAGCTGAGGTGGTCTTTTTTTAAAATTTTCAATCCTTCTACTCCGTAAATTTTTTGGTATTAGATTTTTTTTTTTTAGGCACGTTGTCCCTGGACCCTTGCGGACGCGACTTTGACGACGATCGAATCGATAAGCGGTGCGGTGCGGTGCGGTGCTGCGTTTTGGTTGGACGGGCCGGCGTTGTGGTTGGTTGGTTTTTGGGTTTGGCCTAAGTGGGCTGGCGGGTTGGCTTTCTTGTCAAGCATGTGCTTTGTTTGGCCCTGTGTTTGTTTGTTGCGACACGGCGGCGGCTGTATCGTGGAGGATTCAATGTGTCAACAACATCGCGTGGACTAGAAAACAGCCAAAGTGCGCTTCTAAACAGGCAAGTACGCGACATGCACAGAAAAAGAGCCAATGTGCAGTAAACAGAGTTGGTTGTGTCTGGACATGCATGCATGCATTCATGGGGGGTGGTGCCCAATTGGCTTTAATGACAACGTGTTCATAACTGCATTTGGCCGTGAATCTCGTCACGGTAATTGACAATCCTGCTCGTCTATTTATTCCTAATTCAATATTGCCCTGGCGCGCCCACTCAGGCAAAAGTACAAGAAGGGTATCGAAGATGTAGCAAAAAGACATACGAAAAAAGCAAACCACCACCTATAAAGAGTGGAAATAACCCGCTGCGAGATATTTCAACACAAGAAAAGAATAATGATAGTTGGTTGTAAAAACACTTTCCCTCCCTCCTCCAAGAAAAAAAACACGCATAAACCTCCCAGCCGCCGCCGCCCAATATGTCAATGGTCCCTCCAAAAAGAATGGCATTCCTTCAACTCCAGCAAGGGAAACTCATGTCATCGATTTCGTTAGAACAATACACACAATTGATTACAGATTGAACGACGTTCGTTTGTCAGACACATTCTCGAGCAGCTTCCTGGCCGCCTCGATCCTCTGCCTGTATTGGTTTTGATTTCCGGTTCCCTGCCGTGCTGCTTCACTCAGCCCCAAAACGCATCTTCCAAGGCTGGCCACAACTTGCTCAACAAGCATTTGGTCTTCTCGCGACAACGTCTGTATGGCGGGAGACTGTGGCCCACTGCCTGCACTATCCCTATCGCAGATGCTGACAGTCTCATGCATCAGAGAATCGGCAACTTGCTTTAGTTGATTGTCTGGTGAACCACTTGGCGTCAAAGCACCTCCGCTCAGCCTGACTTTGTTGACAAGAGGGAAGCTCCGGTTCGTGCCTGTCGATTCGAATGAGGAAACTGACGGTCTATGAAGTGTACTTTCCGTGCTCAAGCTGGTAGGTCGATGTATAACCGAGTTGTGACGCGCATGTTGTTGATAGTATCCCGCTGAGTCACTGCCACTGCCACTTCCACTGCCGCTGGCACTATTGCTGCCGCTGCCGCTGCTTCTGCCACTCCCGCTGCCACTATCCTGACTGAGTCCTCCAATCGTGGAGCGCTTGGTCGTCGTCGATGAGCTGTCGTCTTCATAATGCGGTGTCGGCGTGACAAAACCATCACTCATCTCCGATGACTGGACAGTCGAATTTCGGCTCTCCATGCCTTCTCTGGCTGTTGCAAACGTGTCTACCGAAGTCATGGTATCTATACTGGGGCGTCGAGCGTACGACGTTGTCGGCCCACGCGTTGTCTCAACTGAGTCATCTGAATCTTCGCTGCTGATGCTCCCACTTCTGCCTATTCGCTGTCGACTTAGAGTGCCCATCGCCGAGTGTAGGAAGAAATGTTCGTAGTCAAACGCGTCTTCTCGGTCTTCGTGGGATATGTCCGTCGGCTCTTGTTGGGTATCATGGTAGAGAGACTCGCCGCTTTCGCTGACGCTGTCTTCAAAGCCAGCGTCGCCTTCCTGATTGCTGTCATCCACTTCCAAGTCCTCATTCTCTCTAGCCAAGTCTTCCTCGTCGGAAGGATGTCGTCGCAGTCCACCCTGGTATTCGCCGCTGATATCATTTGATCGTTGAGTCATTCTAGAAGTCTCCGAGTCTTGGGACTCTGGCACTTCGCGGAGCTGGTGTGCGCCTGGCTCTTGGCCATCTTCAATAGGTAGTTGTCGCTCGCCGTGACCAGAAATGCGAGACTTGTCTTTCTCTTGGTCCGGGAAAGTTCCATTTATTGAATTAACCAGCACAGGACTACCATAATCAGAAGAAGCCGCTGATTTTGGACTGGCACCTGCTTGATCCCATGCGGCATTGGTAAAGGGACTCAGAGCCCTCAAGCTTTGCAAACTACGCCTCTTCATACTGTCTTGCTTTGCCTGCTCCTTTAGACTGGAAATTTTGCCCTTCAGGCCTTGCATTTGGTCATGAAGGTCCCGCATTTGAGCCGCTGAAGAGGACCTTGTCATTCCCGCATCTGTGAATGAGCCAAAAGTCGGACTAGCGATATTTTGCAATCGGCTGCTTGAGCGGCTCTGATTCTCATCTTGCGCATCCTCGTCTTCATCGAGGGATTCTAAGGTTGAGTCAATGGAGTAAAGAGGAGACCTCAATGAACCAGCACTGGTTTTCGCCCCCAAAACATCGGCACTCCTAGACAGTGGCAAATATTGACGATAGCCACCAGCAGCGCCAAGGGCACTGGCCGATCGTTGAGGGAGCATGGCCGTTCGCGCGGCACCATGGACACCGTTTTCGCTCACATTTCTCGCGTGGCTGGAAGTAGTGGGCTGCATCTTGTCACGAATTGATACGTTGGGCCGAGTGACGGGAGATGGAGTTGAGCCATCAGATACGGAGGAGTAGCTAAACGTCCTAGCCCTGTTTAGGTTTCCCTCCATAGTCTACGACACGGTTAGAAATGCCGCCCACCAAAAAAAAAATATTTAATCGGACACGGTGTTATTGAAAGGGCATGATAAGAACATACAGTGAGGCGGCGCTTGGCATTAGCAAGAATCTGCTCGGCTCTGGTACTAAGAGAGTTGGTCGAGAACCTATCCTCGTTCAGCCCTTGACCAGATGGCAAAGTCGCCGTTCTGCGGCTTTGATGGGATGATTCATCCACAAATTCACTAGCAAGGCTCTCCTCGTCATCTCCTTGAAAGTTGCTGTCGTCTACACTGACTGAATCATCAAAGTCATCAAAACTCCCTTCGGGGCCGTCAATGGTCTGGATTGTACTGTTGGACTCGATGGAAAGTCGGCGCTCAGGCTTCGTAATAATACGTGGTCGCTTCTTGAGAGTCTTGCTGCCCATGGTCGGCGAAGACCGCAGAGGTGTCCCGCTGCCCCCGGTACCCGCACCTGTACTGGAGGGCCGAGACGAAGTACGACTGAACTGAGGGCCAATAATACTTTCGGCCTCGGTTACCTCGCCAATGTCGGACAACATCGTACCATTCCCGTAAATTATCGGTGTTGCAAGAGGAAGAGGCCCCGAAAGATATCCAGCTGACGAAAAATCGTGAAAGGCGTTGGTGGGTTGAGAATTGCTCCAAATCGCAGACGCAGACGGTGGTGAATGAGACCGATCGTTGAGAGGCTCGGGCTCATTGTAATCCGGCAAAATCATATCGGGGTTCGTCAGGGTGGGAGAGCCAGGTTGAGGACGACATGGCACCGGCGCCGATGCGTAGCCATTTTTGCGCACACCGTCGTGGCCACCACCGTTGGCAGTGGCGTGGGTGGCCATGGCCTCGTGGGTTCGCGCAGCACAAGGGGTGGTGGCGTTGCTCGAGTTCGAAAGTCTGTCGAAAGTCTGTTGAAAGTCTAAGTTTCTGGGGGTGCAGCACAAGGCTAAATACTGCTTTGACGGTCCAATTGGCGATGCGCTGCGAGCCGTTCTCAATTCCAAGCAGAATTCACGTAGCAGAAGCCAATGGCTCAGGCCCAGAGCGACTGAAGTGAGGTGGCGAGCGAGGCAGGAATCTCTTCCAACGTCGGGAAGTCGATATGTCGCCCGTCCGCAAGCTGGTTACAATGACCGCAGCCGCAACCGTTGTCGTGGACCGCTAGGCAACATGAGATTGAAAATGGAGAGAATATATTGGTAGTTGCCAGACAAAGTTTTTGGTGAAGTGAACGGCTCGTAGAAGAATCGCCGGGGATCGGTTCGGTGTCAAACCCCCTGAGCTGTTACGTTAAGCCGATGCGCAAGAAGAAAGGGTGAAGGAAGCTTTTTGCGGGTACAGACTACTCCGTCCGTCCAGCTTAAATATCAAGGTAGCAGAGCAGTCCGGAGTCTGCTCCAAACCTGATAGAGTTCGCAAAGAGCAATCAATATACGAGTACACGTACGGAGTAAAAGAAGTACGGATCAACAATCCAGGAAGGGTATTTGGGAGGCGGACAAGTTTTGTTGGATATGGGATCCTGAAGAACGGTGGAGTGGTCTCGTGGTTCTCCTTCTTTTCCCGTTCCAGTCATCTGGCGCCGACCTGCACACCCACTGTAAATGCAGGTCGTGGAGCGTTCATCGACCGTGCCGAGCCTCTAGCCAAGTCCAGGCAGGCGAATCTGTGGCTTCTGCGACTTGTCTCTGTGTCTCTGTGGTGTGGGTGTGGGTGCGTGGGTGCGTCTGGTGAGGTGCTTGGTCCTTTGGTGCCTGTTCCTTGGTGTATGTCCCTTGGTGCTTGTGCGTGTGTCCCTTGTGCTGGATCCTCTGAATCGTGGTCTGATCTGGTCAATCTAGCTGGACTGGGGAAGAGAGACGCAAGGCAAGGTTCAGTTCAGGGGGTGTCCAGTGTCCGTTGAGAAAATTTAGAGCCTAGACCCGCTTTTGGGGGCGCCCTGTAGTTGTAAGGAGTACTCCATACAATACGGAGCATTGTCACTATGAGACCAGCACTCCGTATGTACTCCATTACTAGTGCCGGCCCTTGGATGCGAGCAGCTGAGTGGGCAGCTCGTGATTTGTGCACCTTGAAACGGAAATGGACAGGGGCACCCAGAAACGAATCGTGGTGGCGCCGCGAGCGGCAGCCAAAGCAGACGACGACAGCCGAGGCCAATTTGGCAGTGCTGCAACTACTCCGTCCTGCAGCTTATTATTGCCCAGTCCAGCAATATCGTGGAGAGTGCGGCATGAGTGTGTGTTTGACACAAGTTGGGTTGCCGTAGCGAATTAGGCGGATGCGCCTTTTTCTTTTTTTTTTT
>JASWJB010000552.1:0-17573 GCA_032433595.1 Conoideocrella luteorostrata
CCCCCCCCCCCCCCCCCCCTTGTTCCGTTCCGGGGGCGTTGGTATATAAAAAGAGATGGGAAAACCGACGAGCTTCACGCTTCACCACATGGTACCATAGAGTTTCCCATACAACGCCCGCCGACGTGCACAAATATGTCCTCTGTTGCGAGCAGCACTCCATGCTCCGCTCTGGCGTAACTATCGTGCGTGCACATATCGTGCAATGAGGTTCCCCTTCCCCCCCCGTCCTCCCCCCGTCCCTGTAAATCAATGCGCAGCTGTGGAATATTGTACGATTATCGTCCAGGGTGCCCAATATACCGCTAATCGTTGAGCCTCCCCCTCCCCCCCCTAACCCTACAATAGGATTTTCTCTGCTATAGTATCCTCTCTCCGTGCTGGTGTCTCCTCCATACGCTAGAGTCAACCTGGGCAATACGACGTCAGCCTGTGCGATATTGGCCGCGGGATGTGCGGGTTGCGTGTGCCTGTGCGCGTGCGCGTGTGTTGGAGATGGTGCTGTGTCCTCGGCTGTAGTCTGGCTCCTGCTCTTGCTCTTGCTCTTGCTCTTTCCTCGCTCGGCACACATGACAGACAAGACAAGCAAGGATCCCCTAACTGATCCCGTCCTAACTAGTACTTCGAACTAGGAACGCCCCATCGTATGAACTACTCCATATGTACGACGGGGGCGTGGAAATGCACGAAAGATGCATGTCTGTGATGATGTAAATTGAACCGTGAACATCACCAAAATAGTCAGCTTGGCGATGCTACCCATGAAGAATGTGGCAAACAGGGATGTTCCCTCGCAAACTACAATACTGAGCATTATAGTACCACGGAATACTACTAGTACAATATCAAATCACCTGTCCCCTCCCTCCCTCCCCCCCCGGCCTGCCACTCCCCCGGTCGTGATCGCCCTCCCGGCTTGCCCCTGTCAGAAGTTCTTCGCACACAGCATGACCCAGCATAAATTGCCAAATTGATTCGGCCAGACCGAAATGAGCATCTCTTTTCATGTGCCGGCGATGCGCAAACACCCCGAGGTACTCCGCAGACACACGAGAATAGCGACTTGGGTGGCTTTCCAGAACAAATGCTCCGTAACTGCGCTCGCCTAATCGCCGGAATGCAGCATTCAAGACGTAATAAGAATTGGTGATAATTCAGGTATTCACACGCTATTCATGCATGCCTTTGTTAGACTTGACAATTAACATGGCATTGTGCGTACTGTGTAGTATTCAATATGCTTATTGATTCCCAGTGTTGAGCGGGCTCTTCGCATCATACACATCAGTAGTAATCAACTCGGGATACTCAACACCCCCTTGCTTAAGCGCCTCCTCCATCGTCTGCATAATCACCATGCTCTCCTCCCACGGCAGCGTCTCACTCTGCTTTTTGCCGTCCCGTACACATCTCGCACACTCGTCTGCTTCCCAGAACATGCCGTGACCCCAATTCCGCTTTTCGTCTTTGGGAATGGGGCAGTCCACGACTTCTACTTTGCCGTCGCCGTCCTTCTTGATGACGCTGTAGGATACCGGACGGAATGCCGGGTGAGGCACTTGGATTTCGCCTTTGGATCCTTGAATCCGGATGGCGGGGGCGGCAGTCGTGGTGCCATTGGGGCAGGTGCCGACGCGAATGGAAGTTGTGGCCACGCCGATAGTCTTATTACGAGGGAATTGGCAGATGATGCTGGTGTTCTCGTCAACTCCAGTGTGGTACTTGTTGATGGCGGCGAGAACCTTGGGAGATTCTTTGGAAGAGGCGGGTTGGAGGTGGTACAGGGTCTGGAAGACCCAGGTAAGAGCATAGATGCCGAGATCGAGCAGGGCACCGCCGGCAAGGTCTTTGTTGACCATACGGTTAGAGTCTGGGAAGGTGACCTTGTCATCGTCTTTGTCCGAGTTTTCGTTGAAAGAGAGGTCGGCTATTATGAACGAGAGTTAGCAAAGTATAACAAGAGGCTTACATGACTGCGTAGAACCCAAAAAATGAGGGCATTGACATGGTCAAGAATTCCGAGAAAAAGCCAACATCTCATCCCAAATATCGGGGAAACGCTTACCCATTGTTCTGTACACCGTTCCAATCTCCCCTGACGCAATCAACTCTCTTACTTTGATACTCAACGGGAAGTACCTCGTCCAAACTGCCTCCATAAAAAACACATTCTTCTCCTTAGCCTTCTCGACCAATTTCTTAGCCTGCGACGCAGTCACAGTAAGCGCCTTCTCGCACAACACATTCTTGCCAGCCTCCAGTGCCAGCATCGCATTCTGGAAGTGATGGCTGTGAGGGGTAGCAACATAGATGATGCTGACGTTGGAGTCTGCCACCAGCTCACCGTAGGAGCCGTAAGTCTTGGCCGACGAAGGACCGTCGATCTTCTTAATAAACGCAGCAGCACGGTCGGCAGAGGTGGAGGACGATACGGCGACGATTTCGTGGCGGACGTCGTGGACATCCCTAGATGTGGGGTCCGTTAGGAGGTCTTTGCAGAATGCTGGTGGATAAAGTCAGTCGGTGATGTCCTCCGTCAGGTGTTGACGACGAGATGTGGGAAATATGGCAAGTCCTACTCTCTGCAATGCCTCCGGTGGCCATGATGCCCCATTTGATGGTGTATGGAGAGCCGGATGCCATTTTGCCGGTGCTTACGCCTTTTGGTGTGATGAGAGCGGTATGCTTTTGAGGGCGAGGATTAATGAGAACAGCGATGATATATGATGATAGTAGTGATGAAGATAAGACGACGGTGGTAGTGGTTGGTGACTCGAGAGGATGCAGTGGCTTTTATTATCCCACTGACCAGCGTCTAGTTAGTAGCCTAATGTTCTCCGTATGAGGTAACACGATACCAATGGGGTGCGTGGAGGAGTGAGATATGGAGCTATGCAGAGTTGAAGCTATAGGCGGCCCAATTGGCAAAGCTCTTGAACAGCTAACGCTACGTTGAATCCAGATAGCGGGGCAGGTTTCGTTTAGTTCCAGACGAACCTGGTGGAAGACAGCAGCAAAATTGAGGGGTGGCGGGGTAAACTAGATAAAAGGCAGACGTCATCCCCATCAGCCCGCTTAATCACTTCAACGTTACAATGCCTCAGTGCCCGATGGAAGCTGCGAGTGGAATCGTCATGAAAGCAACCTTCCGCATTTCCACGGTTTTCTGGAGTTAAGAAACTAACTCCTTGTTGCGGTCGTTCCCCAAAGGCGGAGGAGCAAGAACGCTAAACAAAACTGCCGATGCGTCTTGGTCGTTTGGCCGTTACTCAGAACCGCTCAAGTAGCCCATGATTGATATTCTGGATGAAGATACGGAGTACTGACGCCATGTCCACGTCCCCTTCCAGGAGTGACGCGCCCTTCATCCAATCATGTAATCGTTGTGAACCGCCCTGAGTTTTACTGTCCCGCACATACTGAAGCCACCAAATTTGCCTCGCCCCAACAGCCGCATCGTTTTCTTTGCCAACTACTCCTTCGTGCCCAGTCAATCTGCCATTATATTACCAAAATCATGGCCCAGGTTACCATAGGATCACCGGTCTCCCGCCTGGCCAAAGAGCTGACCCTAGCCGGGTCGGCCGCAACAATGATGCCCAAGCTGGTTTACGGCACCGCTTGGAAGAGGGAAAGAACTGCAGATCTAGTATATGCAGCTCTGAAGGCTGGCTTTCGCGGCATTGATACTGCCGCTCAACCTAAACACTACGATGAGCACGGCGTCGCCGCTGGCATGAAGCGCGCCGTTGCTGAGGGCATCATCAAACGCCAGGATGTCTTTGTACAGCATGCCAATTATTTGTGTGATCCTGACAACGCGTCTGAGGCTAACCGTGAGACTGATAGGTTCAAACAAAATTCACAGCCCCAGACGGGCAGAATCACCTGGCGCCATACGACCTTGATGCACCTCTCGCTCACAAGATTCACCAGTCGGTCCAGTCATCGCTCCAAAACTTTACCATTGATGGGCAAGAGCCGTACCTTGACAGCCTGGTGCTTCATTCACCCATGGACACCCTTCAAGATACCATGACGGTGTGGAAGATTCTCGAATCATACACACCGCACAAAATTCACAATCTGGGCATATCCAACACAACCCTCCAAGTCGTGGAGGTTCTGTACGGTAATATGGCTGTCAAACCGTCTGTAGTTCAGAATCGCTTTTACGATGGCACCCAGTGGGAGGTCGATATCAGGGCTTATTGTCGCGAGAAGGGAATCGTGTTCCAGTCCTTTTGGACTTTAACCTCTAATCCCCAACTGGTGAAGAGCCAGCCTGTAAAGCTGGTCTCCCAGAAAGCTGGCGTCAAGGTGCCTGCCGCCTACTATGCTCTGGTAGTTGGATTGGAAGGCCTGACTGTCCTTGACGGAACCACGAAGGAATTGCATATGAGAGAGGACTTGGAAGGGTTGGAAAAGGTCGGGGTGTGGGCTGAGGGGCCCGGCGCATCGGACTGGGCATCAGCATTGGCTGGCTTCAAGGAGTTGATCGGTGACGAATAACATGTCCGGGTCATGAAAAGAGGCGCATTCTATGAGACTCGAGAGTCTGTTCATTGGCAAAAGCATAACTGTCACAGTAGCAGTTGATTCAGACGCCTGAACCAGTTTGCCTGCATACCTAATGCATTTATATCGGCAGGTGCTGATTTGCCTTCTGGGAAGGAGACACGCGTGAAACGTACGTTCATACAAGGTCTGCTTGCTGTTTGTTCAAGGCTACAGTATTCTATAAACCATCACAGCATCCATAGAACCAAAGATCGCACGTGTACTCCTTCAACTTTCGAAATTTTCAAAATCCCCTCTGCCGGCCGGCGTATATCTTTACCTGTAGCAACGGTACCGCAGCCGAAGACCAAAAAACCCTCACGTTCATTATTATCGCGAACATTTGCAGCCAGCAAACCTGCACGGTCTTATCCACAACAGTCTTCTCGAAAAGTGAACAACAGGCCAGGTGTCACAAAGATTGGTCTTGTGATTCAGTCGTGTCCAGGTGCCCACTATGAAAGACGAAGACGTTCATCACGGTTATGAGACACGGGCAAGTGAGTTCATCTTTGCTTGCCCAGATTTTATTTTGCGTTTCTCTCCGGTTTGATGTTTTGACAATCTATTAGGTCTCCAGAAATTGTTGTCCATGATGGACAGGATAGATGCGGAGTCCCCCAGTTCTGTTCCTCCGTCAGGGCCAGCAAACCCGCCGTTCCCCGAAAGAGTTGATCACGACACTACAACCAGCCATGCTACATCGTCTGCCAGTAGTGTTTTCTCTGATCACATCCCTGGGCCCGCCACAAGCACTCCGACCACAAGCACTCCGACCACAAGCACTCCGGCCACTAGCACTCCGACCACTAGCACTCCGACCACTAGCACTCCGACCACTAGTCCTTTGATCACGGGTCTTTTGACTACGAGTCCTTCCGTCAGACGTCCTACGAAACAGATGGAGGGTCAAAACGCCTTGCTGTCAATGCCTGCTCCACATTCCTACCCGTTCGAGGTTGGCCATACACTATCCCCAAAAGCAGCCGGAAAGCAAAAGAAAGCCGTCAGCGTTCCTGCAGGAGGTGATGACCTCTTAGGCCCATATGTGCGAGAGCTCAGCCCCTCGAACCGGGAAGAGCTGGGAAATAGGGCAAACGCTCTTCGACGAGAGGACGGCACGGTGTGTCCTTTGAAGATGGCAAACCTCTTCTTGGCTACAAGCACGCTCCGAAGCGTCGCGTGGCCAGATCTTGTGGACGGAGAGACGGCGATCAAGAAGATGCGCACTGACGGGCATCTCGATGCATATCGAGCTTATGAGCTTCAAAAGCAAGAAGAAGCCGAGAACCGAGAGAGAGAGAAGAGACGGCTTGCAAACAAGCGTAAATACGGCCTGGTAAGGAACAAGGAGCCCAAAGGGTCGGAGACCTAGATCGCCCTTTAGAGCGACAAGAGTTGTCAATGCAGGCGCTTTTTGGATGCCAACCAACCGGCCACGATCATTCCTCGCGCAACAAGGTTGTGCCTTCCGTCCGAGCCGAAATATGACCAGTTGGAAAGTAGCATTTTCTGGAATAAAGGGTTGGCGATGAGCGAAACAGGCACAACCCGGAACAACATCATGTGCTTTCCCATAGGAGAGAACTATGGTGCCGTGCCCCTGTGTGTATGTGGCTTTGTTTTCGATTTCTTAGATATCCTTAGCAAATGTGTTGGCAACAATAAAAGGGAAACACGCGGTCGCCTCCATGTAAACCTGCATAGCAATTAGTCTTTGGAACATGGATTGTCATCTTTACGTAGCTGAGGCTTACCTTGACATTGTCTGCCCCCATTTTGATCTTGCCCCATGAGACAGCTTCGTCGGGTCGAGCTCCAGCATCGCTACCATCAAACTCTTGTGCAGTATTGATATATACGGCAGACTCAGCGCCGTTTCTCATCAGACAAGCATTGGCAATGTGGTGCTTTACAACACCGCCTCCCAAAATAATCATACCTGCCCTCTTGGCCCTGACGGAAATCGTGTTGATCCTTCTGATATCCTCCACAATATCAATCTTCAGCTGCTGCGGCGACGATTTAAAGGTATGGAAGTAAAGCATGTCCCCCAAACTCCCATCCGTCAAAGCCGGACAGAAAACAGGAATATCATTCTTCCAAGCCCAATAATACACGGACCTCTCATCATTGATCTCCTTGCCAAGCCGATGAATCACCTTGGAAGGTGTCCAGTTGATCTCCTCCTCCGTCCCCTTGCTGGCCTCTTGCTCCTCAAGCATCTTGTCGAGGATAGGGACTACCCAGTCCTCAAAGGCGCAGTAGTTTGCGTTGGGGACGACAAGGTTTCCGATCCTGTTAAGACCTTTTTTGCGGAGATCCGCGCCGTTAGCGCTAAACGAGCCCATGTACGTGGTGCCGAGGCATTTGATGAAGTCTTCCTCAATGCCACCGGCTGTGGTGACGATGGCGGAGATGTGTTTGTGCTCGGCGAGCCAGCGGAAGGTGCCGCGCAGGCCGGACGAGATGAGATTGGAGGTGTAGCCCAGGAAGATGGTTGTTTTGGCGTCAGTTTCCGGATCTTTCCAATCTCTCTGTTCGGGGGAGTTAGCTGTATTTCTACAAGATGAGGAAGGGGAACGAAAAGAAAGATTAGGGGAGGGGAGCTTAGGTGTTACCATATCATTGATGATGCGGATGGCTTCTGCTGTGGATGAGGCCTGGAAGCCCATGTGGCGCATGCCGAGATAGAGGTCCTGGGCGGTAATTGGGCCTTTGAGCTTGTTGAAGTCGAGCTCCTCCACGGGTTGCGCGTCCGAGGGCATGGCGTCCGAGGGCTTCAGCACCGCGGAGGTGGCTTGTGGCGGGGCAGCATCGTGGTGGTTGGATGCCATGGTGAATTGAAGATGAAGGAGCTAACGGTATTATATGAGAGATTTGAGAAAATTTTTAGCGCAGGAATGAGTGCGATTGGACATGTGAGAGTTTGTATAATGCTGTGAGAGTCTCTACGTGGATGCAGCTGGGGTGAGTCTTGAATTTTCGCCAGGGTCCACATGGTTGGATGGATGGGCGTCTACGTTCTCTGCGTCGGCCTGAGCCGCGGTGGTGGATTTAGCACTGCTGGTAGTTAGTTAACTACGGAGTACTAGATACGGAGTCGTTCTGGGATGCTCCGTACTTGAATAAAGCAAGGTCCGGGATGAAATGTCGCGTCCTGAAGTGGTTTCCCCACTAACTAGCTATTACGGAGTGACTATAACTAGGCTGGGAACCGAAGGAGCTTCGTAGAATGTGCCGATGGTCGTCAGGTGCAGTGTTTGATAGTGGCATCAACCGCAAGGCAGCTCGCTCCTGCACGACTCTACATGTTGAAATTCAAGCCGGTTTTCGACCTAGATTCGAGCATGTGAGTCCATCCTGAGTGGAATTGTCGTGCCGGAGCGTGTCCTGCCCGTCCTGGATGCCTTCGATGCCTTCGATGCCGTCAACGCTACATCAGTCCTTTCCTTGCACGACCACCCATCGTCTAGCACTCTGCTCCGCAGGTGTCTCTCGACATGGCTATTTCGTGTGTTCCCGTGCAACTTTTGCGCTTGGCTTGGCCTGTGCTTTCGATGTCGAGTGGACATGAGGTGCCCACGTCAGGACTCGGGCGGCAGCACGTTTCACCTTCTTGAAGCAAAGCAAATAGCGGTGCATGCCGTTCATTGTGCCCCGACCGGACCTCCCTCCCTCCCTTGACCCCTTTTGGGGTTTGTAGGCCTTGCACTCTGTCTGATATGGGCTCGGAGTGGTGTGGTGACAGACAGACAGACAGAATGAGCTTTGCAGCTTTCAGGCGGAATGCGCTCCGCCAGCGACTAACTACAGGCCAATCAAACTCGGAGCAAACCTCCACTAGCTAGTTGGGTACGTACTTACCACGCAGGCTTCTCACGGCAGTCCGGTCATCAGTCCGGTCATCAGCCCGGCGGCTCTTTCGTGCTCCTGTTCATGTACATATATCCATCCGCGTGTCCTCCGCACTATAGCTTGGCCGGTATGCCCAACTCCAACCGGTCGCTGGAGCATCCAAAGGCCATCTTCATCCGCACGCGCCTGTGCAGGGGTTCGGTGCTGCTGTCTCGCACTTGCAATGCAGGTCTGGCCCCAGCGGAAGTTTGGAGTTCGGACCTGGACCGTTAAGGTGGCGCTGCGATGCAGACGCACATCGGCCGTTGCACAAAAAGGACGGTCCCAAGGCCTAAATCCTTAATCCCACGGCTTGCTCCCCGCATAGCCCCGTCGTAGAGCCTATCAGAGCCCGGAGCATGGAGCACAGAGTACGACGCACGAAGCACATTGCTTAAAATAGTCTGTAATGTGCCCTATCGCGGCTGGAGAAACGTCTTGACGGCAAGCAAAACTCGGTGGAAGGCCAAGCTGACTTGCCAGCCCGGCTCGTGTCGACAGCTGCTCCATGCGCCGCTGGCCAGCTGTGCCGTGATTGAAATGAACAGCCAACCAGGTTCCTCTCGCAAATCTGGGTCATCCATCTGTCCTCCGATCCATCCATCCATCCATCCACCCAGCCGGTCATCCCAAAAGCCCTTTTCTGCTGAGACAGCTGGAGGTTCCGTCTGCCCCGACGCCGAGAATAGATTAGCGCGTGGGCGGCAGTTTCACCCAGCCCGCCAATACGCCCATATCGCACACATCGCCAGTCGACCGGGTTCTGCCTGGCCAATTGAATGCATCTTACATACGCCAGCACCACTAGGCGCTGCTACGCGACGCTGGGACTGGCAGCGCTGGCAGAAACTGGCAGACTGGGACTAGACTGCTTTTACTACGAACCGCTCCGTCCAGTCCAGTACGTGGACCGAGTGCGCGAGCTTAGACGGCAATATTGTGCTTTCCAGGGCTGACGGGGCCGGCTCCGACCACCTTCATAACTCCAACCCTTCGTCAACCTCACCCCGTGCCCGCCGTACCGCCGTCCGTCGCGCGCGCTCGTACGGTTACAACACTGTTGATAACAATATCCGCACCCATACTGTGCTCGTCTGCGGCGTCTCTCCGTGGTTGACGCGCTTCCGCCGACACCACGACGCAGCGACTGTGCACTCCGCCGGCTCGCTGAACCCCAATCTAGAAAGGGCTGGCTTGGCTGGCTGGCTGCTGCCCCCAAACCCCAAGCCAACCCAAACCAAGCCAGACCGCATCCCATTGAATCACCACATCCTTCTCCCGCGAATGGGATCATAATCGATCGCACATCCAGTTCTCGGGCTGTTGCCCTGATTCGCGACCAATGTGCGTGCTGTCTTTTTTTTTTTTCTGCTTTCCCGTTACCTCGGATACGCCATGCTTTGCTGTTGCATCCGGGCGGCTAGTCATCATGCACCCGCAAACTCTGGATTTGTGGACATGGCGTCACCGGCGGACACCAACTTGCTAACCAAATACTCTTCGTCACAGGGCGTCTAGGTATAGGTACGATCAGGACCGCCGGTCCAGGTCGCCGCGAGACAGATCGCCAGACCGCTTCGACAGGACGTCACAATTTGGCGACAATGATCGCCGCCGCTCATCCGCCGAATCCAGGTCCAATTCGATGCCCTTCCCTCCAAACCGTGATGGCTTCGGCGACACGCTACGGAGAGAGCCTCCTCGGGGCCCCAAGGCCCTTGTTGACGCCCAGAGCGGTCCTAGAGGCGGATTTGGTGGCGACTTTCGCGGCCGCGGCAGGGGAAGAGGCAGGCCTTGGCCAGCCAGGGACGAAAGCAGAGACCGTGGGAGGGATCGCGACATGGACTACAGAGATCGATATCGAGATGATCGCAGCCGAGAGCGGGAACGGGAACGTGACCGAGACCGAGACCGAGACCGAGACTGGAGGGATTCACGAGACTTCAGGGCCCGTCGCTCACCCCCTGGCAGAGGTCGATCGCCACCACGGGACTTTCGCGACAGAGATAGGGACGGCCCTGCCCCGGATGCCGATAGATCACGCCGTGGGTCCCGAGATGGTGGTCCCCCCTCCGCGGGTTCATCGAATTCTGACCCTCCCTTCGGCATGCCACCTTTTGGACGTGGAAACAGCTTCATGCGTGGGCGTGGAAGGGGCGGTAGAGGAGACTGGCAGTCGGACCGAGGTCGAGGTCGGACACCATACGATGATCGCGGCGACCGCTATCCCCGAAGTCGATCTCAGGAGGCGCGACGAGGACGAGAGCGGGAAGACCGTGACCGAGGTGATAGATATCCGCCAGAAGTCGATGTTCGACGTGATCCCCGTGAAGACCGCGACAGAATGATGGAACGTGAAATATCCCGTCCCAAAAAGGAAGGGAGACCGTCAATCTCTCAAGAACCGTCGCTGCACCTCAGAGACGTTTCTCCGCCTCCCGTTGCACCGTCGGCTCCTGCATTTGGATCAGTCCCTAGCCGCAATGCAAGCGTTGGTGATACGGCCTCTTCAGCTGCTGGAGGTAGCGGTAAGCCGCCTCCTTCCGCTCCGCGTGCCCTCATAGATCGACCTGGCTCTGCTGGCAACTTGGGACCTAACGAGTCTTCCGCCCACAGCAGTGGTTTTGCGAGAGCCGGAAGTCATGACGGTCCTCCCATCCCAGTAGGGCCTCGTGCACATCACCAACGGCCCTCCAGCAAACAATGGATCAATCCGGATTTGAAGAAGGCCCCACTGTCACCTAAGATGATGAGAGCGCAGACCTTCTCGCAGCCAGGATTCGGGCCGAGGCGTGAGAGCAAAGATGTAGAATACTACCAATACGACCCGAAGCGACCTCGCAGCAGTGACGCAGATTCTGATCCACGACCATCCGGCGCTGGCCACAGGGCACGATCAAATCACAGCGCTGAGCCAGGCGAGATAACGGGGAAGTCTGAATCGCAAGGAGGGTCCGTCACTGCCGAGCCGGCAAAGACTACTGCTGTACCTCTCACAATTTCACAGGCTAGCAAAGACAATACCAGCGCTACGAACGGAACTGTCCCAAAACAAGACCTCAATGCGAAGCGAACTCAAACTCGAAAGCGGCCGATTGTTGGTGTTGTTCGATTTGCTATTCCTCCCAAGACCAAGGTTCTTGAGCAGGATTCAGAGTCGGATGATGACGACATGGGCGATCACCTTGCGAAAGAAATTACAAAAACCGAAGCAGAACTCGACAAGTTGCCACAACCAAGCCTTCCCCTCGAAGTTGTCGCACGGTACGCCGCACTGTCTCATGGATCAATGGCCCGAATCTTGAATGAAAGTGAGGGCTTAGCCGACATTTTAGGACCCATCCCTGATGACCTCGATGTTCTAATGACCCAAAGCGAGGATGTGCCAATGACCATGGCACAGAAAAACGTGATGGCGGCAACAACTACAGCAAGTGAAGAAAAGCAGGCCGCTGAACCAGAAACTGCAGAAATCTCTAAACCGAAAGAAACAATCGATATCATAGCAGAGGACGTTGCGAAGGCTGAGGACATGGAGATCGATAGCCCCCAGCCATTATCCACACCTGCCACTGAGCCTCAATCGAAGGATGAGCCCATCAGCAAACCACCGTCTCGACCAGTCTCAAGATCTGGCGCGTCAACGTCTGGCGCTTTAGCTACAATCAAGGAAGGCGTAAAGCTCTCATCGCAGCCTCCTGAGCCAATTGTGGAAGCTCCCAAGGCTGGTTCAAAGCCTCCAAGCACCCCGTCACAAGTACCAGACGAAGACGACGAGACCGAATCTGACGAGGAAACATACTTGGACCTGGAGACTGTGCGCCGGTTCATGACCACCCCGCCTATTGACGAACTGCCATCCTACAACTATGATTCCTGGACCAAGGACAAGGAATTCCTGGCATCACTGGACGCAGACCCCGCCATTGATGCCTTTGTCGCGGAGCACCTGAAAAAGATCCAGCTACAAGAAGCGACAGAACAAAAACAGGGGCAGACCGACTACGCTGAAAGCTACATTCATTACCTGGACTTCACTCTATCCAACGATCCAGCGGCAGTTAAAAGCCGTGACAAGTTTTCCGTCGCTGTGCCGATGATTGAGCCCGTGGAAATAGCGCCCCCAGAACCGAAACCAGAGGGACGTACGTCGGGAAGAAGATTTGCTTCGGAGCGCGATTTGGAGCGAGTCCTGCAAGCATCGATGCGAGAAGACGAAGAACGGAAAGAGCGCGAGACGAGGGCCGAGAAGGAGAAGTATCGCAGCGAGAAGGAGGCAGTCATCCCAGCGATGTACTGGGATGCAGAGCAAAGAGCCAAAGCGCAGTATATCGATCGGTCTGGGTTAACTCCCCAAGATCGTCTCGTCGCGGCCTGGCAGGTGCTGGCTCCCTCCAACAACTTTACCCCGGAAGAGAACGAGCTCTTTGAGAAGCGGTACCTTGAGAATCCCAAGCAATGGGGCAAGATTGCAGAGAATATACCCAATCGCGACTTTGGCACTTGCATCCAGTACTATTACCTAATGAAGAAGGACCTCAACTTGAAAGAGAAGCTCAAGAAGCAGCCTAAGCGGCGGAAGAAGGGCGGACGAGGCAAGCAGAGATCGAGTGCCTTAGTTTCGGAACTTGGGAATGGCGATGAGAACGAGGAGAATCAAGAAACAGGCGAAAATGGAGAGCGGCGCAGACCGCGGCGAGCCGCTGCCCCTACATGGGGATTCGAACAACCGGCCACGGACAGTGAAAATGCGACACCTGCTGGAACACCGGGACGACGTGGTGCGGCTGCGGCTGCCCGAGGTGAGCAAGGTGAGAAGGTGGACGGCAGGAGGGGTCGAAGACGCGGCAAGGACAAGGACAAGGACAAAGACAAGGACAAAGACAAGGATGGGAAAGCCTCAAAGGCTAATCAATCCTTGTCCACCACGCCAGGAGGTGGTGGATCTGGAAAGGGCAGGTCTCGGTCGGGATCCCGCGTACCAACAGAGATCCCGGCTCCCGTGCCTCCAGAAACCGGTCGCATAATACCAACTGCCAGCTCTGGGCTGCAACAACAACAACAACATCAGCAGCAGCAGCAGCAGCAGCAGCCGCAGCCGCAGGCCGTGGCTCCTGGCATTCATGCACCTCTCCCTGTGCAGCAGCACCAGCTACAGCTGCATCAGCAGTTACTGCAACAGCAACAGCAAAAGCACCAGCACCAACAGCAACAACAGCAGCTGCACCAGCAGCCGCAACAGCAACAGCAACAGCAACAGCAACAGCAACAGCAGCACCAGCAGCACCAGCAACAAGCTGCACAGGGCCTGGAACGAACAAAGCAAATACCAGCCACCTCCTCCATAGCGGAAGTCATGGCGGCCCCTTCGCTGCGTCCCGAGCCGCCTCAGCCCCAGCCCTCCATGTCAACATTAATTTTACAGTCCCAAGGCGACCGTAAGTCGCCTGCGCAGGCGTCAAGTTACTGGAGTGTGTCTGAATCCAACGACTTCCCCCTTCTGTTGAGGGCCTTTGGTTCCGATTGGACAGGAATTGCGAACCACATGGGTTCCAAGACGGCGGTGATGGTACGTTTTAATGCCCCCCCTCTCCTCTCCTCTCCTCTCCTTTCTTCTCCCTTGTCAGTTGGGATGGATGTCTCTTTTCTTTTCAAACACCCCTCCCCTTTCTCCACGTGCATGTCATGTCATACATAAATTCTAATCAAAGCCCCACCCACAGGTTAAGAACTACTTTGTCCGTCAAAAGGACCAGGGCAAAACAGAATGGGATGTAATTGTGCAGGATGCGGATGCCAAGAAAGCCAGAGGCGAGAAGCGACCTAATCCACCACCGCCCACAACGGGTGGCAGAGGACGCAGATATGACAACTCGTCTGCAGTCGGCTCGACGCGGCCATTGGCTGTGGCACCGAGCGTAGAGATGCACAACGAGGCAGTCCAGCCCAAGATGGAGCCTGCAGGTCAACCTCCTCGATCCCAACCTTTCTCCAATTATGGTGGTGTGCCCATTGCCCAAGCTCCAGCCCAAGCTCCAGCCCAACCACCACCACCACCGCTCGGCCAGCCAGGACAGCCGGGACAGCAACCTCTGGCCGTCCAACAACAACACGCCGGACCTCAGCCTACTTCCCAAGCCATGTCTCCCGGTACTCGCCCATTACGTGCGCCGCCGGCCCAGGGTTTCGGGTTTCCCGAGCAGCAGCTGCAGCAGCTGCAGCAAAGGGAGCGGGACGTGGCTGCACAGGGTCAGCATCGCGTGCCTCTGCCACCAAAAGCCACTTTAGTCCCCGAGCTTCGAGACCAACGCCCGCTCGCAGCCGCTCAGCCAATCCAAGCAGCTCATCCCGACCCTATGCTGGAGAGGCAACAGAGAGAAAGAGAGCGCGAACGCGACCGCGAGCGAGAGCGTGAGCAGCGTGAGCAACGTGAGCGTGAGCAACGTGAACGTGAGCAACGTGAACGTGAACGTGAACGTGAACGTGAACACCGCGACCGAGAACATGCAAGACAAGCCGAACGATCGGCGATGCGAATGAATCCAGAGGCCGAGCTGGCGACGTCTCAGCGACATTACGAGCAACCGTATGCTGGCCATCGCCATCAGCCGAGCATCGGACAAGGTCCCAGAGCAGAACCGTTGTCCTTGTCACGGCCACCACAGCAGGAACCTTCTCGAGCTGTTGCTACTCCTCTTGCTCCGCAGCCGTATCAGCCATCGATGCAAGCTCCTCATTCTCGCGGCATCATGGATCATCCACCGGTCGCTCAATCTCCTCAATTGGGACCACCATCACGCCCAATATCATCCATGCAGCAACGACCAGTCCCTACTCAGACTCCGGAGCAATATGGCCACGCACCGCCGCCGCCGCCGCCGGCGGGATCAGGACCACCTAGCTCAACGCCAGCTAGCACACCGAGTAGACCGTCAGAGCCTCGCAAGACGTCGAATATCATGTCATTACTGAACGACGACCCTCCTCCGGCATCCAAACGGGTCAACGAAGTGTCAAGCACTGTCCCTAGGCCATCTGGGACGCCTCCACCTCAGGCCATAGGAAGACCAACCCCAGGACCGGCCCCTACGTCTCAAATGCGACGGGAGCCTGAGCCACAGTATTCTCCATACGGACGAGCATCTGGGGGTGCATCAGCAATGCCATCACTCAAGCCCTCGTACGGCGGTTCGCCCAACCCATCGCCGCATATGGGTGCGCCGAGGCCGGGCATGGAAGCGGTGCCGCCGGAGCGAGACCAATATTTTAGAGGACACCATCCATACCAGACTGGGCATCAGAGCGGAAACAACTCTCCTCAAAGTTCTCATCGCTATCCGCCTAATCAACAGGCACAAGGCCAGTATCCGCCACAAAGTGGTTACCCGGCCTCATATGGACAATCGCAATCACCTCACGCTGCTTCACCGCCACCTCAGCAATATGGAGGACATGGATCTGCCTCCAGGACTCGTGAAGTCCCTTCCGTGGGACGTGATAATACCTGGCCACAGCAAGCACCCGCCGGCTCTGGCGTATGGCCCTCGCAACCCTCAAAACCTTCCCAAGGCCCCCCGCAACAACAATCATGGGCTCCAGGCCCTCCGCACCCATCATCTTCGTCCAAACCCTCCACTCCCGCGCCTGCCTGGTCACCATCTCATCCTCCTCCCCAACATGTTAGCATGAGAGACGAACGAGGAGGCCCCGTCTACTCGGGTTCTCAACCTCAACATGCAATGCAAAATCGTTACCCCCCACCGGGGCCGCCAGGACCACCTGGACCACCTGGAGCTCGTGCACCTGAGTCTATCTCATCCCCAACACCAGGGTATCCTCGCTACGCCTCCTCCTCTACGCCGGGCCCGGGACCAAGAGATCTGAGAGAACCACCTAGGAGCTACACCCCCGGTTATGATGCAAGAGGTCCACCTGCAGGATATCAGAATCCTGATATGCGAGAAATACAGATGCGGGATGGTAGGGACCCCAGGGATCCCAGAGACATGATGGGGAGGGGTGTACACCAGAGGGAGTATGAGAGGCATCCTGATCGGTATGGGCGGTAGTCATTGGTTCCATCAGCTGTATTATTAATGGTGTTGGGGGAGGCTGGGGAAATTTTGGCCCACCATGTATATGTAGCATTTCGGCGTATTTATTTTGTCATCCATTCTTAATTGTTTTCTTCCGATATAAAATGGTGTGAGTAATGCAGGTATTTTACGACAACCTGTGCTTGTCATGGTTTACGTCGTGCTTGGAACTTCCTTAGTCGCAGCGTGAACAAGTTCAGGCGGAATACAGAGTAGGCGATTCAGTATTGCAAACGGAATGATCTTCGGCAAGCAGAGACCACACACGTGGGGATCCGTACCTATTAAATAGAAGAACCGACTCGTCAGTAAATAGGATCGGCAGTTATCGTACACATCAACTGGAGCTCTTCATACTGTCTGTGACTTACGGTACCGAGTATATGTCTCTTCACGACCGTCAGCATTGACCGACCGACCACTTGTCGAGTCTAACATCCCAACAGAACACAATAATCGAGGGGTTCCGGTTAGATTTGTGTGGACCTTTTGGAAGGACTCTGGGACAGACTTGCTTTCAGAGCGTAATTTTTTTTTTGTTTTATGTTCTTTTTTTTTGGAGGGGGAGGGAGGGGGGGGCGTTTGATAACAGAGAGCTGGACTTGTTGCTGGTTGCTGGCTTTAGATTTGGTTGGGATGATGAGACGCACATGGTTGGGGCTTTCGCACCGGTCATTTGGGGAGGTGTCGGCGAGAACGTGTCAGTCCACTAACTAGTTGTAGGTAGGTCTGTTTTATTTACGATCCTAGATGGACTTGGTTGGGAGTGAGAAGGTGGGTGTTTTGAGCTTCTATTACTGTGCTTGGGTGGAATGACGCTTTGATATCTATTGTTCTCGCTGGCTGTGGTAATTTTGTTCCGGAATCCTGTTGGTGTTTATGCTGACAACATCAGATGTATTGGTTTTTTTATCATTGTCGCTGGGGAGAGTTACTTTACAGTAATGAACATCGTTATAGCAATTTCTTCTGCTTTAATGCTCAACGATACTACATCATTTCAACACACACACACACACA
>JASWJB010000553.1:0-17444 GCA_032433595.1 Conoideocrella luteorostrata
ATTAGGTGTTTTTGAAGCCAGCCCCGGAACGGGAGCAAGACCCCATTGCGATACATTTGTCGGAAGCGACAGCATGGAAGTGAATTGGAAGGGAAAATCATGAGCACGTAAATCGACGAATATTGACGATGATGATTGAAATCTTCCCATATTCCAATCCCTGTCCAAATGCTTCCTTTTATGCCTGCTTTCCTTCCTGCCTCTGATATCTCGTATTCCTCGTATTCCCGCACTTTGAGCTTCGCCATATTCCACCGGCACTAATGCACTCCCTTTCTTATCCGACAACATTCTGCTGGCGGTCTGAAATTTACGTCACATTACAACAAAAGTGCAGGTTCGCAGCAAATGTGCGTCCATTTTTGGAGGACGTGACGCCGCTTTTGCAGGACAATTTTCAGAGCGCTGGGCTAACTGCCGGCCGACCCCACCCACGCTGGGTATCTATTAGCATGGCGCTTGGTCTATTTTAAGCTCGCTGGCTGTACTTATTGCTGCTAGGAATTTGTGGTCGGGAGCTTTCGAAATTGTAGTAAAAGTTAGCTTCCTTAGTAGGGAAGCAACCTTTAGGAGGAGTTGAAATTGCAGTGAAAACTGGGAAATGCAAAGGATCGCTATGCTACCTGTGGAAAAGTGGGGTGGGGAGCGCAGAGGTGGGTGAAGCGATCAGCTTTACAGGCCACACTACGGAGTAGTCCGCACGGCACAAGCACATCACATCACACTGCAGCATTGAGAAAGTATGTTAAAGTCGCAACGGAAGCATCGGCGACTTTCATGTGGTGCCCGATGACGTCCATGGCTAATACACTCTTTGTACTAATTGGTGATAGAGTGTATCGCGCTGTCTTGGCAGACCTTACACGAATTCTCGCGTCGCGCTCCCCTGCTGTGACGGACGCCAGTTATATCATCGGACTGGGGTCGCAAGCCGAACTGGCATTCGTGACTCGACTCGGCAAGGAGTACGTAGGTGGCTGGTAGCCGCACCACACGATCCCCGAAAGTTTGTTCATCACACCTCCCACGACATTTAGACTCCTCGCTAGATTCCACGCCGTCTTTCCGGGGCAGGACGTGCAAAAGGAGAGACAGATTGGCCGTTAAAACAAATGACGCCATTAGGGGGGAAGAAGAGGGAAGATTGCAAGGATCAAACAAATGAGCAGCATTAGTGACTTTGTGCCCGTTTTTGAGGCGTTACTATGACGTCCTTTGGCTGCTAGAGTTCTGATTTTTAATTATTATTAAAGTAGCTCGAGAGATCTATTTCTACAATTTGCTTCTCAGTATTGTTGAATTCACACAAATAATAACCCACGACACAAGAATTATTCTCTATGATGAATGAACTAAATCTTGCCAATCATTCCGTGGGTAGCATTGGGGCAAATACCACTGACATTCTGTTGTCTGGTACAAATCTCTGGGAAAACTTTTATTCCAATACTGTCCGAGTTATCTTACGTTCATTTATTAGTATAATTCTTATCATCTACGCTACATCAGTCTATGCGGCCTTAGCTTCACCCCTCAAGAAGGTCCCTGGCCCATGGTATGCACCATTATTCGATCTTCACTTGCGCTACCTATTTGCCAAGGGTACGATATGGAAGTATGTGCAGGAACAACATCGACGGCACGGTCCCGTAATTCGCCTTGGACCGAAGCAAGTCTGGGTATCTGATAAGAAAGCAATGAAGGACGTCTTGGCTACAACGGACTTGCCTAAAGTTTCAATGTATGCTGAGATCTCTAGAGACAGACAAAGTCCTGGGTTGTTTGGGGAAATGTAAGCGCCAGAAATTTCAATATTAATTAAATGAAAGCTAGCATTAATACATATAGTCGACCCATCCCGCATAGAAAGCTGAAACGTTTTCTTGGCCCAGCTTTCACAATTACATGAGTCGATCGACTAGACTCCTTTTTCATGGGATGTGTTGGAGTTCTATTGAGAAACTACTATCAATCACTCAATTGGTCTTTGAAAACCCCAGGAACTACTACAGATTTAATGCGAGACCTTCACTGCTTAGCATTAGATATGTAAGCCTTCGCTTTGCATTACGTTCTGGCCGTGTTGTTACTAATTCATCTGTCGTTAAAGCATGGATGAAAGCGCTTTTGGTAGAGGATTCGGGTTAATTAACAGCATCTGTAATCAGACCTTGCTAAAAACCCGACAAGACAGAGAATGGGCTGCAATTCCAGATGCCATTTTCAAGGGTCAAGCAACCAGATACAAGGTATGTGTAGCATTTCAAGCACGTTTATAATTTCGCTAAGACCACGAGGTAGATGGTTTATATAAAACGAATTCTCCGAAATATAGGTATATATATTAATTTTGATTGGCCTAAAGAGATGACAAATGTTTGTATACTTCTACTACAAGAAAACAAGTACGTATTGCTAATATCTTTAGGCGATATCGAACTTAATTGACGAGCGAAGACAATCCGGTATACGGCAGAGTGATCCACCCAAGCAGGATATTCTCCAGCACATGCTTGACGAAGGGAACAGACCTGATACGGGAGTGCAAATGAATAGCCGTGAGATTATAGATCAGATGTCAGAGTTGCTTCTTGCAGGCTCAGAAACTACATCGGGTGAAGCTAATCATGCAAAAATGAGAAAATGAAAAGCTAAATTAACAATTAGCGCAGGTACTATTGCATGTCTATTCCTTGAACTCGCCCGAAATCCAAATGTCAAGCGCAAGCTACTTGCATCGCTGCCGGTTCTAGACGAAAATGATGCAATTCTGAGTAGCAAGACAATTCGAGAAGATCCAACCTACTGCTACTTAGAGGCTTGTATAAAAGAAAATCTGCGCAAACACCCAATTGCATCAGAAATGGGCAGGCGTACAATGGGGAAGCCGCACTACATTGATGATTATATTATTCCTCCTTTCACAGTTGTATCGGCTTCCTATCGCGACTTACATTTAAACGAGAAGTACTGGCCTGACCCTGATAGATTTTGGCCAGAAAGGTGGCTCGACGGAGAGGAAAGAGAAGGGGCTCCTGAGCCGGAGTAAGTCCAATACGTTGCTCAAGTTATGTGCGATATTACATTAAGCTGACATATGACTAACATTGAAATAGTCTTGAAGCTTACTATCCTTTCTCTGCGGGCAAGCACTCATGCATTGGTCAAAAGTACGTTCGGTGCAGCTTTACTCTAGTACATACTAACATATCGTAGTTTTGCTTACGCAGAGATGCGTACTGAGTCAGCAAACATTTGCACTCTTTTCGATGTGGAAGAAGTTGCAAATAAGTCACTTGACTTCCGCCAGTTTATAACAATGTAATTTGCCGATGGGTCGTGGCGAGTGAAGTTAATGCCTCGAAATATTAATGGTTAAAGCATCCCTCGACTACAGGACATCAACAACTGCCCACTGCACCCGGTACCAGTATTGAGTTATATTGTTGGAATCCCTCGTTAAGCATACAAGCAACTGTGGATAAGGTTACTTGGCCACCATAGCGCGCTCGGGGGCATTCCTCTTCCCCTTCTTCTTTTTAGGTAACTATGATTAAATAAATTCAATACTTTGTTTTCCCCTTTTGATTTGTGCAAGAACCTTTTGACGTTAAAATCAGAAGCCTTGTGCTTCCTACATTATAATCTTATGCGTGAATGATTCGATGTATTAGGGCTATTATCTCCACAGCACTACGTACACTAGGCACGAACGCGCTTGTTGCCTGACAACTGAGACCATGGCTGCGAATTGATGCATTATTTAGATATCCGTCGGTCCAAGATGAATAAATTCGCAAGATACACAGTCGGGGGCCTACACATCTAGACCCCGACCCAACATCAAGCTATGCTGCGTTTTCTTTGCCTAGTTCTCGGTGAGCAGCACCGCTCTCCTTTCCGTAGGCCAGGTGTCGAGAATCATCCATGTTGCTGGAACCAAAATTAAACTCATAACGAAGCTGATGGCGAGTTTAGTGATGAATTCGATGACGAATGCATAGAATTAAAGGTCAAAGGCAGTCAAATTCCTCGTGAGAATAGCTAGAACACAAGAACAATGCCACTGCTCAGATCAAATATGCCTGCTTACTTCGTGACATCCAGGCTCGCTGTACTAGAATGTGATTGCAGTAGTTTGACGATGGTCTTGTACTCATCCTTAGTGAACCATAAGGACGGCATCCAGCTAGAGTTGTCCAAAGCCTTGACGTCGGCGCCCTTCTCAAGCAGCTGCTTCACCACGGCCTTGTGGCCGTTCTTGGCGGCCCAAATCAGCGGTGTTGGGCCGTGGTCACTATTCGTAGCCTCGACATCAGCGCCCTTCTCAAGCAGCTGCTTCACCATAGCCTCGTGGCCGTTCTGGGCGGCCCAAAACAATGGCGTCCGGCCAGAGTCATCCTTAGCCTCGATGTCGGCGCCATTCTCAAGCAGCTGCTTCACTATGGCCTCGTGGCCGTGCCTAACAACCCAAATCAGCGGTGTTCGGCCATACTTACTATCCTTAGACTCGATATCGGCGCTGTTCTCAAGTAGCTGATTCACCACGGCCCTGTGGCCGTTCTTGGCGGCCCAAATAAGCGGTGTTTGGCCATACTCACTATCCCTAGCCTCGATGTCGGCGCCATTCTCAAGCAGCTGCTTCACTACGGCCTCGTGGCCGTGCCAAACAACCCAAATCAGCGGTGTTTGGCCATACTCACTATCCCTAGCCTCAATGTCGGCGCCCTTGTCAAGCAGCTGCTTTACCACGGCCTCGTGTCCCATTTTAGCAGCCAAAGACAGCGGTGTTTGGCCATAATCACTATCCTTAGCCTCGACATCGGCGCCCTTGTCAAATAGCTGCTTCATCACGGCCTCGTGTCCCATTTTAGCAGCCAAAGACAGCGGTGTTTGGCCATACTCACTATCCTTGGCCTCGATGTCGGCGCCCTTCTCAAGCAGCTGCTTTACCACGGCCTCGTGTCCCATTTTAGCGGCCCAAGACAGCGGTGTTTGGCCGTACTCACTATCCTTGGCCTCGACGTCGGCGCCCTTCTTAAGCAGCTGCTTTACCACTGCCTTGTGCCCAATTTGAGCGGCCCAAGACAGCGATGTTTGGCCGTACCTAGTATCTTTAGCCTCAACGTCGGCGCCCTTCTCAAGCAGCTGCTTTACCACTGCCTTGTGCCCAATTTGAGCGGCCCAAGACAGCGATGTTTGGCCGTACCTAGTATCTTTAGCCTCAACGTCGGCGCCCTTCTCAAGCAGCTGCTTCACCACGGCCTCGTGTCCCATTCGAGCGGCCCGAGATAGTGGCGTGTCACCCAGGTAGTCCCTAGCCTCAATATCAGCGCCGCAGTCAAGTAGTACCTGCAGAATCTCTTCGTGCCCTTGCTTTATGACTGCAAACAGAGCTGACCGGTCGGTAACAGGAGCCGGATCCGGGTACCAAGTCAACTTGTCTCGCGCCCGTGTCATTGCAATATTAAGCACTGTCTGACCTAGTTTATCTTTCATATGAATGTCCCCACCAAGCTCAATAAGAGCCTGGACTGTCTTGCCCTGCAAGTTCTCCGCAGCTGCGAAAAGCGCCGTCCATTTCTTCTTGTCTTCCACATTGACGTCAGCGCCTCGGCCGACTAGCATCCGCACAGTTGTTTCATACCCGTTCCTTGCTGCTAGAAAAAGAGCTGTCCATCTCTCATTGTCCTTTTGGTTAACGTCCGCGCCTCCACTAATTAATACTTGTGCCGTCCCGTTTCGTCCGTGTTCTGCCGCAAAGTGTAGAGCCGTTCGCCCTCTAGAATCTTGGGCTTTTAAGTCCGCATGCCTTTGGATTAATAGCAATGCAATTTCTGAATAACCCTTCTCTGCAGCGTGATGAAGCCCCGTTCGACGATTATTATCCGTCTTTTTAAGATTACAAACTTTAAGTAGCCGCTTTATAATTTCAATGTCACCAATACTTGAGCCCAGATGCAGTGCTGGAAGGTTATTATAGTGAGGCAATGGTATGTTAAATATGTCGGTTTTGGGCTTATAGTCATGCAAGCTGAACAAAAGGTCCAGGAGAGGAGCATGACAATTTGCTATAGCCCAACCTAATAAACCAGAGTAGTGAGAATCCAACGACTGCCCTAGAGGTGGCCAAGGGTGCAATTCCCATGATAGATTTAGTTCCAGTGCAAGCGTGCAGAATCTATCCCAGTGTGAGGAATCCTTAGTTATGCTTCGAGTAAGCGGTGCCCACTCATCTCTTGCATATTGGAAGAAGGACAATTCCTCTGTGGCAGGAGGTTTCGGAGATTTTCTTGGCAGGACTACAGTCGCAGGTTTATGCTTTCGCAAGAGGCCGTGGGTCCAGGATGGCACGGTCGTTTCGATTAGCTTTTTCATAATTGGAGTGCCTAACACGATTTGCGAGCCTTTATCATGGGACTGTAAGGTGAGGCCGTAGTCGGCGGACGTAAGATGAAACACGCAAAGTTCACCGAGTTGTAGCTGTGCAGTGTCCAGCTCAAAGGGTGCACCTAAGAACTGGCCGGCAGAAAGTCGAGTTTCTAAAAATTGACGCACGGAATGGTGCGCAAGTAGGATTTGACCATGATTTAAAGTAACAAGGTTCGAACAGCATCTCACGATTTCTTGGCGTGTCAGCATCCGGTTTCTATCGAGACATCCGGTTTTGGGATTAATTGCAAGTGCCTGCCTCAGCTGATCAATCTGAAACGGCTGGATTGCTGCGGACACCCAGCGTAAGATATTTGGGGCAAACTGGTTTTGCCTCTTATCTATTCGCGCCAGACAGCGGGCGTAAGTCTCGTCCAGACTCTTGGGTAGGTCATCAAGGGCACTTCGAATGTCGTCATCTGAAGAACACTCATCCCATAGAGTATCTATTTGCATGCTCACCCATAAAATCCTTGGTTAGTATTAGCATAGGAACGATAGAATCAATTCGGGCTTTGCTACGGGGCAGTAACTAACATGAGATCAGCTCTTTCATTAAGCTTACTCTTAATGTCTTGGAGGACATTATTGTTTTCAGTGAGATGTCTTTCTAGCATTTTTTCCTCAAGTCTCCACTCAATAAATTGTCGGATATCTTCGTTGTTATCCTCGCTCGATATTCGCAGAGTTGCAGACCCTACTATAAAGTCCCTCACGTGGAGGTCTTCCCGTCCAGAGACTAAAATTCTTTGTGGGTCACGCTGTTGCACCATGTCCCTGAATGTTTTCATTACTAGTCGTCTCTCTTCCAGCTCACACTCATCAAGACCATCCACAATGTATGTTGCGCTAGGAACGAGCTGAGTGATAAATTTGCTCAAAGGTATAAATATGTTACTGATAATTTCTGTAAAACCGGGGCGGGACGCTCTTGAGCCATAGATTCGTTTCACAGCGTTTACTACCTCTGGGGGAGACGCCTTCTTTATTGTATCTAAGAAACCAAGCATCTGTTTAATGTAGCTTGCGAAAAGATGAACGGCTTTTAGTCGGGATTTGCTCGAATGATTGTAGAAAAAGTGAGCTATGAAGTCGCCACTCTTTTGAGATACCTCTGTCATATGCTCTACAACGGTGGTCCTGGGCAGAATTAGTACTACAAAACAAATAGAGCAATAAACTACCTGCCAAATATAGACATACGTCACAAGTGTTTTCCCGGAACCAACTGAGAAATAGTAATCAGCCTATGACTTGCAGAGGTAGAAATAAGGACGCATACTTTTACCGGATAGCCATAGGCACGAGGAAGTTTTCTTTTTCCACGCTAGGAATTCCTCGTCATGTAGTATCCACTGTGCAGTTCCTGGACATTTGTCAGGCAAATAATTGCGGTAGGTGTAGTTGGGATCGTAATCGGAGATATGTTCAAAAATGTTATACGTTGAAGATTCTTATTACAACACATTAGTGAACTGCATTATTTTGCGGGCAATAACGGTCAGGGCTACCTTCTTGGGTCAAATGCCATTCTGGCCTTCTTGAAAGGGCTAAGAATCGTGCCTTATTGTCCAGGTCGTCCCAACTCGCGACGACCTTAGTTTCCGATGGTCCAGCGTTGCCAGCATTACTCAGAATATTTTTGAGAATATCGGAAACGTCATCGTACGCAGGGTCGTGGCGGGCAAATTTGACCAGATCCGAGTGTGTCTTGCGCATGGCAATTTTATTCCGGTCAGATGCATTCTGAGGGAGGCAGCTCGTTGCCGACGACACGCTGACGAGACACTGAAGAGGGCCTTCCATCCTGTACTTTCCGCCGACCTGGAGTCTTCAAATTAGTCGTGGTATAGTACTGGCATGGGAGGTGGCTATTTACCTCAACGGCGGTTGGTGAGAGGAGCGTCTCATAGAAGCAATATATATCTAGCTGTGCCTCAGCTACAAGCCTTGAAAATTTAACCTTCAACGTTCTCAAGACTTGCGAATTCTCGCCACGGAGACTTTGGATCAGAGACATGTTCGGACGGTCGCCGCCCACCATAGGAATAAGAGACTCAATTTTCATTCCATCATTGGGAACGCCGAAGAAAAGGCATCCTGCGATAGAGTTGAGGACATCAAGTTCGTCTTTTGACTCAGCCAATCTGCAGAGGGCTTCTTTGATGAGCAATCCGCCTAGGCTATGGCCAATGACGACAATATGCCTCCGCAGCGTGGACAGCACTACTCGACGCAGGGCTCGCTTGAAAGAGTCGGCAAGGTCTCCAAGTTCCTCGATACTAGTACTATTATAGACATTGCTATTATAGCCAAATATCATCACCCTGGCGGATGGGTTGTCATCCGGGACATTGTCGGTCAGCCACATGTTTCCACCCTCTTTATGAACAAAGGACCCAAACGCGTGACTCCCTAGGCCAGACGCAGCCAGGATATCAAAGCTATGGAATTCGGGGGAGGGCGAGTGCAGGACAGTTATACCCTCGAAATGGTCGTCGATTGTCACTGCAGTGGTCTTAAGGGAGGCGCTTCGCTCGTTGGCGCTCGCTAGGCTCTTCGGTTCTTCGAGATCAATAGACACCTGGCTGCCCTTTCCAAGACATTCCAGTTGCGTTGGGAGGTAGCGGAAATGGATAGTGGCTACTTGGGCGGTGTCGCGGTGGTCGGGTGCAAGCGTGTGGACGGCAGCTCCATTGTCGGCGTCGCTACAGCCGCCGTCGGCCTGGCATGGGTCGATTGTCTGTTTGAGAGATCTTAGTCCTGGATGGCCCCTAAGAGCGTTGGCGAGAGTTGTCCTGTCAAATGACTTAGGCACACCTTGTACCCTCCACGTCCGAGAACGCATGGTATTGGCAGGGAAAGGCAAACAAGAGCTAAAGGCAAAGAGAGCTAGTTCTCCGTATTGTACGGCGACCGGCGAAATATGGGCAGGTCAGCGGACACTGATTGTTTCTTGTTAGGCTGTGATGCAGTAAGCCTAATGGACGGTCACGTGAAGTACGCCACGGCGCAACGGAGTATATTCCCTTGGCCATTGTGCAGGAGCAGGCATTGTGCAGGAGCAGGCCAGTTGAAGTATCGCATGACGCTACGTTTTTATGTTGAGCAAATCCGCCTTTTATTCATAGCTAGCAGAGGACTACGCCAGAGTAAAAACGTAGCACGGACAACTCACAATTGATGTAATTAAAATATTAACTACTTTAAGGCCCAGTGATGACAGATTATTCTTTGAACGGCATAGCGGTCGCGAGGTGGGATACTTACTATCCGCCTGGAGCATTTTCCCCACCCACAACTCCGTGTCCACCAAGCCGTCTCAACGCACACGGCCATTCAAACGCCTCTGCTGAAACACGGCAAAGAAAAGCTCATCTACGGCGGCAAGCTCATGAGCGGGTATCGTCTATCGCCTATCGCAAATGTGCGCCCCGGCAGACCCAGACGTCGAACACGACCGTTGTTGCGTCATAGTTCACCGAGTCGGCTAACTTCTTTTAGTCTGTCAGACGCAGCAACTCCCTCCTCCAACGTAGTCGCTCGAAAGTATTCTTGATATTCGAGAAGGATGGCAATAAATTCGAGAAAGCCTTGTCCTGCTGCATCGACGGGCATGAGAGAACCCTGTGGCTAGTGCTATATGCTTACGGAGTACGGAGTACAGATGAGTGTCTTCGTAGTGGAGCTTGTCTCATTCGGTGCCGCTCGACGCCACCCCATCGTCGTTTTTAAGGCGGCAGCCCAGAATCCTGGGTGGTGGAGGCACAGCAGTCTACGGCATGCCTTAGCTCCTGTGGGTGGGTTTAAGCTGGCTGTCTCCGGCCACCTCCAGATTAACTGCAGGAAAGCACAGGGGCTTCTGATTTGACGTCAAAAGGTTCTTGCACGAGGCAACAGGTAAAACAAAGTATCCAATTCATTTGATCAGGATTTTTCTAAGAGAGAAGAAGATGAAGAAGAATGCCCCCGAGCGCGCCGTATAAAAGAGGCGCGAGTGGCCACGTGACCTTGTCCGCAATTGCTTGTAGCTTGATGAGGGATTCCAACATGAACATACATAATGGGGGCACAATGTCGTGGGGCCGCGACTTGTGGACCGCATCGAACAGATGATTAGCTCCCCGGGCGGCTGCATGCCAGCACTTCGCTCCCATAGTCCCTTGCAAAAAAGCGAAATGAAGCAGTTTCCGTCGGAATATCCGGTCAAAGCAACACGGACAGGCATGTGGGCACGTCACGGGGTCACCCTGGCGTGCCACTTATATACGACGCATGGCATAGATATTCTTTTTCCTCTTCCTCTTTCTTAGATAACAGAGACCAGATGAGTTGAATTGATTTGCACATTGTTTTGCTTCACCTTCCAGTATCGATACCCTCGTCACCCGAAGCCCAGTGTAAGATGGCGCGGTGGCGGAGCCCGTGCACCGCTATCGTGGGTTAGCCGTGACCTCAGCGAATCACTAGTAAAACCCCACGCTTGCGCTCGCACAACTTAGGAGGACAAGCTTCAGTACAATACACAGCGTCCCTATACGTTCTTGCCTAGCTACGTGATTATAACCTAACACCCTGTGCTTCCTACACAAATACAACCCTCTCCAGACGGGGTAGTATTGACGCCGCGGCATAATGTCTCCGGGCCGGCCTATCCCTGCAGCCTGACTCGCTACGGAAGATGCCGATATCTCTCCCGCGTGTATCCACTAGTTAGTGAGAACCAGCACAGACGTTCGCGCCAAAACCGGAGCATTTAAAGATGGAGAAGCTGATGCGCTGGGAGACTCGGCGGGCTGTTCACTTTGATCGATCCGTTTCACGTTGGCGGGTCGATTTCATCCCGACTCGAAGCAAAACTGTGCGCGCTGCATTCGGTCTGCCGCGAGGTTTTCTAGGCGAGTTAGTGGCTAATGCGACCGGCCGATTCCTGCACCTTTAGACACGTGCCTAGAAAACTACTCAACCAGCTAGACCGTGTTCAACAAAATGCATACCTTATGCATACCTTGCAACATGGCATAAGAGCTGGACCCTGTTTATGATGAGAATTGCACGAACGGGCCAACAATAGGGAACACTATGCACCAGCACAGAGCCAGGCTAAACATACAGACTATTAAGCGTAGCCGTCACCACGGGTTTACGGCTCAACGTCTTCGCCTCACATTCAATATTAAGTGATTGCCTTCAGGGATAATAGTATACAAGGCAGGGCCCATGTTGCTGCGCTAGCTGTAAGCCCTAAATGCAGCCACTGAAGTGATCTTTAGTAGGCCTGCACTTGTGCTCCGTGGTTAAGCAGTTGAACTATTCCAACACATGTTGGTAACATGACTAGAGGCTTTCTCCACCCTTGTTGGCTCACTCCACTATGTCTAAACTGTACAACCATGCCCTGTGGAACAAGAGCAGACAAGTGCCCAGCAAGGAGTGTTCTGTCTAAATTTAATTTACAACTGTCTGGACTAGCGAACTTATTATGCTCTCCGGAACTAGAGGTCTTTTTCAGGAAATCGGATCAAAGTTACCGTAGATGTTAAGATGTTTGCATCGTGGCGTAGACAGTATTCTTTAGTATTTATGAACCGTCTGCTCCTTCGTTTTCTCTCACGTTATACTAATCAACTTAGCCCATTCACTCCTTTTTACCCACAACATTGAATCTCCTCTCTTGCCTTCTTCCCTTTTTCGTTCTCTTTTTAAAGACAACTGATTCGTCATGCTACCAGGAGCATTAGCCATCTGGCTCGGTGTTGCTACCCATGCCTCATTTGTAGCTTTCGCAGCCGCAGCGTCAGCTCCTGGGTGTCAGACAGCCCAACAACGGGTTCATCGTTGCGGCACTGCCAAGCCTTCCAAGGTGCTTATGGAAGCGCACAAGGAGCTCGCAAAGAACAAGGACCACAAGACTCACTCTATAGATAGAAACGAGGTCATGAACAACATTGGTTTGTTCGCGCATGCAGCGCCTTCTAAAGGGGTTGTTAAGAGCAAAGAGCACGAGACTCGCGATATCGCTCCAGACGAAGTCATCAACATTGATTTGTACGCGCATGTTGTCATGAGCGACGAAAAAAACCAATCTCTTGCTAGTGTACGTGAACCTAGCTAGACTTTCCTAGCCAGACTCACATGCTCCCTTTGTTTAGGGCTACGCTAACAAGGAACAAACATAGGACACTATGGTGAACAAGCAGTTAGAAATGCTCAACGAGGCCTATAAAAAGTCCAACTTCCATTTTAATCTCAAGAAGATTGTACGAGTAAACAATGCGGCATGGGCATTAGGTCAAGATGGCTCTGAAATGAGGAGACAGTTGCGTCAAGGCGATCAAAAGACAGTTAATGTTTTTTTCCTCGAGAAACTTCAAGGAGGTGCTATTGGCCTTGCGCAGCTCCCAGATAGGTGGGCCCGTCTTGGCCTTGATAGCGACTATGTAAATATTCAAGTTAACACAATAACTGGGAGCTCTTCCAAAAGTAATAGCCAAGGAATCACACTAGTCCACGAGATTGGCCACTGGCTTGGTCTTCTACATCCTGATGAGTATGGCTGCGATATGGGCGACTTTATTGACGATACGCCTGCTATGGCGTATATTTATCATAATTGCACGGCAGCAGATTCTTGCCCTGGGGAAAAGTATCCTGGAGAGGACCCAATCCATAACTATATGTCTGATGGCCCTGAGTAAGAGATATATTATATTGCTTCTCCGATATAGCAAGAAACTAATCTTTGTTCTATTTATTAGCTCCTGCCTTACCGAATTCACGCCAGGCCAGACAAAACGCATGCGCATCATGTGGGAAATGTTCCGCTTGTCTCCGAACGCAAAAGAGATCTCATGGAAGGATGATTGCTTACGTGTACTATCCCCCCTTTATTCCGAATGTCTTGACGACAAGAGCAAAAAGCAATCGGCATGTGTTGCAGAATTCCAGGAAAATATGCACAAGCCTTGCGGACAGTTAGCACCAAATAAGGGGCAAGAATGCTTGGATCGATTCGCGCCCTACAAGGACAAGTGCAAATCGGATTCTTGCAAAGTGAACCAGGCAAACCGTATCGAGAATTATTGTGCAGCGGTGCAAAGTGTGATCCAGGGGCCAACTACAGCGACACCGTAACTGTTGAGACTAGAGATGCTCGTCTTTGCGAGTACTGCTGTAAATAGCTAGAACCTATGACATGGTCACATCTATCAGATAAGAATGGTCAATTAGAGTTAAGAATCGGAGGAATTTGGTCAAGCTGAAATACGAGAATGTGGGGAATACGAGGATATGAGGCCTGCAAAGTAACATAAATAGGTGACTTTCAGGCCCGTCAGGATGTTCAAAATCGTCAACATCATCAATCAATTCAGTCAGAATTACATCCTTCTATTGCTATCAATTCCACTGCCCAAAATTGCTTATACTGCTCATAACGCAACAGTAACACAGTGGGTTATCGACGGGGATATGACGCCCATGGTCCGTGACGAGTGGGGAAACGCTGCGATGAAATTTCTCAAACAGTTATCAAGAGTTGTGTCCCAAAGTGACGAAGCAATTAGCTATGAAGGATCTCAGAACTAGTGTATTCTAGATGTTTTACTTAACGAGCCAGTCGACTTCCTTTTATCTCTCTATATGAAGCACAGGGCTTCTGCAACGGGGATCGATACCGAAGGGTCTTGCTCAAAGCATTAGGTAGAACAAAGTATTCAATTCATTCGTAGCTATCTAGGAGAGAAGAGGAGGAAGAGGAATGCCCCCGAGCGCGCCGTATAAAAGAGGCGCGCTAAGGTGGCCTCGTGACTCTGTCCGTAATTGCTCGTTACGCCTGACGAGAGATTCCAACAATTCGGCATAAAATTGTTGAGACGATAATAGCTCTGTCGGGATGATGAGTGCCGTAGATAGCTAGATCCTTCGGATAGTAAGTTTTCCGGTATCTTACTAGAAACAAGGGGAATCGGGAGGCCTCACAGGCAGGAAAAAGAGGGATAAATTGAAGCATTCTGACGGGTCTGTCAGACGGAAAAATTCTTCATCTATCATCATCGATTATCATAAGAGAAAACTAGGCGCATAACATGCAGAGAACCCTAGCTCACACAATACAAGACATGGCAGCGCGGCAAAGAGACTCTCCTGGCAGCTCTGCGGCGGACAGCGCACAAAATGCCGGCTTTTCAGCTCGGGCTATGAGTAGAAAAAGGAGGACAGTGGGCGGTTTTATTAAGACTAAAACTACGTTCTTTAAGTAGTTCCTCTGTACTAAAAGTAGAGAAAACACTGGAAGAACTGTCTTAGTCTTAAGAAAACCGCCCACTGTACTCCTTTTTCTACTCATGACCAGAGCTGAAAAGCCGGCGTTTGTGCGCTGCCCGCCGCGGAGTTGCTGGGAGTGCCTCCATTTCTCAATTGCCGGGGCCGACAGCATGTGCATTATATACGCCGACCGTTTCTGCATTGCTTGCGTTAGGTTTCGTGCCGGTTGGTGCGCTAGGTGTTGAGTTACGTGCAATCCCCTATAGTTTATTGGCTGGGCTAAGACCGCACAGACACGCAGGCATGCAGCCAATACCCCTTCACTGTTATTGGAGTATATACATACATAAGCCTTGCAAAAAAGCGAAACCATGGTCCGGCAAAATCCGAAGGCTTTCAAGCGCTGCGCGGGCTATCACGCCGGGTTGGGGCTTGTGGCAGTGGCAGTTAGGCAGAGCATAGAGTATTTGTGTCTGATTTCTTGGTAGTAGGACATATAGTAAAGACAGCTAACTAAAAGGACGCTTGTTCATATGTATATACAGCGGTTGGGCCATAACGTAGAGTAGAGATCTACGTTAGGCTCTGGTGCGGCATACTAGGCTAACTGTTGGAATATCGCCGCCAAGCACACAACAAGGGCACAGATATCGTCACGTGGTCACCCTTCGGCCACCCTATTTATACGGGTATCGTAGGCATCATAGCTTGACTTCTTCTTCCCTTCTTAGATAACCTACTTGACTTATTGAATATATTCTATTTTTGAAGCAGTTGATCTAGATCATCTGTTGCACACCCTGTGCAACCCACACTAACATCGGCCAGGACTGGAAGTCACCTTTGCGCGTAGCAATTTTAATCTGTGTCTTTCTACTTGAGTCTATGTAAAAATGTTCTCGAGGATAACAACCTTTGTAGTATTGGCCCCAGAGTTGCCCCTCTCTTCCCTGTTATTTAGTTTTGGCAGGGGCTTCTCAAGCACGACGAAAGACCTTTTCGGCTTTCCATCAGCATTGAACAAGGGAAGACGAAGCGTCCATGGCTCTTTAATCTTATATTTGACCTCATAGGTCTTATTCAACGGCCACCAAATACCCCGAGTAAGCACAGAATCTTGAATCAGACCGTCGCCAACTTTACCGTTGTTTCTTGCCGAAATAGTGTAGTAGGTGTCATGGTTAGGTCCGTATGTCCAAGCCCATATTGGCTCATATTCATTGCCCTTGTAGAAAGACGGCATTGAGATATTGCCTTGAAAAAATTTCGCAATGGACGGGTTCTTGTTTTGCTGGTTCAAACTCAGGGTGTTTACAAAATCAGGAACAAACATCCGTAGCTCTTTCATTGTGAACGTATTGAAGCATACCGGATCCACTATGGGAATCACCGGAGAGTTTCCTTTAATCGTAGCGATATAGGTCCTGGACTGGAAAGAACAAGACGTGTATGGTGGACAGTCGTAGCTTCTGCTAATATGGTCCTCAAAAATAGTCTGTCTTGCCTTCTCGCCGTGTTGCTCCTGTGTGTTTGCCTCTGTATCTGATTTACTGGTCGCGTATGATGTTGAAAGGCTGGTCTCCACGCCAACACCAAAAATACTTGCCCCAAGTTGGACCTCGGCTCCAGCGTGGACTGAGTTTTCCGTAGCCTGTGTTTTAGAGTTCTCGATTCTATATCCAGAAGAGGCCATGTCTACTTTTGAAATAGAATTTGTAATGTCAATCGTCCTAGCTCTCGATGCGGTAGTATCGTGAGCGTTTTCATGGGCAATAATTTCAACCTCCGTCTTCTGAAAATTGGTATAGAGGGGTCGATAATGATGGAAGCAGCTAAATTTCATAGCCTCTCGAGAAGACATGTGTTGGTCTTTCAAAGAAGCCTTGATGTCTGTTTTCAATTCTTCGAGAGTTCCTTGGGCTTGGCGGGTATTATAGACATCGTGACTCAGAATCAAAACTCCAGAGTCAGACTGCTTGCCGTGTGTGACGGAGCAGAATAGGAGCAAGAAATAGACAGATTTCAGGCACATCTTTTATATAGATGATAAGGAATGCTGCTGAGTCTCCAAAATAGAATTTTCGCGCTGGAGAAATAGGATTTGCCAATACAAGAGCCAAATAACGGTTGGTAACGACTGACTTGCTTAAAAGACTTGAGCTAGATGAAAGTACATGAGAGCGACTTGTTTCAAGGGCTTAGAGGCATAGACAGAGGATATGTACATGACTTATATGGAAAATTCGATGTAAGTACAATCACAGCCTGAATCGTGATTCATGAGATTTGACTGGGAGACTTTGTGCCTTTGATGCTAAAATATAGTATTAGGTAAGTGATATTGGAGGCTGGACGCTTATGCTAAAATTATTTATCCATCCTAAATTCATACAATTTTTCATCGCAGACTTTCTCCATGCAAATAAAACCTTTCTTAGGCGGGGCCGGGGGATATGGAATGATTCGCGTATCGATCGGTGCACGGGCCTCAGCACCGGGGTGTTGAATCATGACGTAGAAGGAGCGAGATCAGGCTAGCATTTAGCCATACTTTGTATTTGTTACAGTAACATAAGGAGCAGGTCCAATTTAATTCTCCTGGCTTCAGCCGGCCTCCGAATAGGGATAATCACAAAATACAAAATGTCTACGTGTTACATAGAGACAGTTCTACTTCTAACCCCACTTATGTCTAGCAGTCACAGAGCGGTGGATAGCCCCTATTTTTTTTTTTATTTTTTTTTTTC
>JASWJB010000554.1:0-17333 GCA_032433595.1 Conoideocrella luteorostrata
CACACACACACACTATATATATAATGAAAGCAGCCTCACTTATGTGGGCAGTGGGCGACTTCTGCTCATGTGAACTCGTTACTGCCTCATCAATTTACGCATTGGAGCAAGGGATAAATAGTCTCTGGTGCCTAGTTCGTATCACGAGACAGACGCATTCATGAACCACCTCTCGTTCCACATATTTTTTCCAAGACATCAGTTTCTCAGCATGCCAGAGCGTGCAGAATTTTTTTCTCAAGAAAGCAGATGATTTTGCAGCCTTAGTTGTTATGTTATGTAAAGCCAGCAATTGAATAGAGTGGGAAATGGAAGAAATAGATAAACTTGATGATGTTTTGTACGCTAAATTGATGCGTGTGCTTCTATCTATTCCGACGAGGAATTAGACCGCTATTTATGCCTAGATTTCAGGTCAATCCTGCGTAGGCGACCGGGGCGACATGGGCAGCACGCCTTGCTGAGCTCCAGCTGCAGCTTCCATTGCTACAGATCGGGCGAGAAGCGTGTCGCGCGACTGAAGATTGATAGATTAGATTAAGTTCCTGAATAAGTTAAGGGACCATTAAAGCAGACGAATATGTCGACCGCAGACGGAAGAAGAAAATAAGCAGTCGCCATTGCACTGTATCGCCGGCGGCAACGTCCGCCCCTGCCGGACCAGGCGGCTACGGCAGCCTGGGAGTGTGTTAGTCTGAGTGTACTAAGCTGACGAATTGCATCCAACCACTCCAGCCTTGTTCTGCATCTCATAGGGGCGGTACAATTTTCCCCGCCTGGCCGCGGCCCAGTAGATACTATGACCCTGGTCGTCATCGAGTCCTCTCAACCTCCCTGCCGCTAACTTGATTTGAGAGCTGTTGGCATTTTCGGGGCTAAACATTCAGACAATAATTCCACAGCTGTTTTGGGCTGCCAGGATCGCGGGAATGTTGTTGGCCACCGGTAAGCCAACCGTCTTGGCTTGGTGGAGGGCTCAGCTTGCCCCCCTGCTGATCCACGATTTAGCGGGTAGAATCGACGGGTCTTGCTGGCCTGGGAAAGTAACGCATATACTACTCCGTAGGGGACCACTCACTGTATTACCCCATGTCCCATGTCCAATCAGCGAGTCCTTTGATGTAGTCGGGGTTGTGGTTTAGCGCCTAGCCCAGCCCGTTAGCTAATCGGATACGATATGATGCGTACATCTGTAACTGGCTAACTGCGCGGCCAATTTGAGCAGTAACGAATTTACAAAAGGCGTTTTGCACGACCTTTTGTCCTCTAAGAAGTTGTACGAAGTTGGCAGCGCAGGACTTTTGTGAGCGCCGACAACGAGCCTACCGTCTGTTCGATTTAAATAACCCTGCACCGCAAACCACCTGTAGATGCATTCCTACTAAGACCATGTTGCCATTGCTTTGAGCCACTGTCGCAACCTTACCAGTTGGGTTGAATACCACCAGCTGGTCGACACCAACACGCAGGCCAACACACCGACCCAACCCTTCCTGAAAGCGAATACACAAGAAATCTGGAGAAACTTCACAATATGGGTAACCTTCGCTGGGAACAATGCCGCCTTGAGGAAGCCAAAAATCTCTTCACCCAATCGCTGAGAGGCAGCCGAAGTGAGAGCAGATACGGGCCAACAAATCCTTCCACCACTCAAACTCTGTGCAGTCTACGGGTAGTATACAGAAGGCTAAACCGGCCAAACGACGCAGAGCGTGCATTTTGCGAGGCCCTAGCGGCAGGCGAGACGACTCAGGGATCGAAGCATCCATCAACGATGGAAACAGTCCGTAACCTAGGCAATCTGTACATGACCCAAAACAAACTGAGTGAAGCTGACGCCATGTATCTGCGCGCACTATCAGGGGGGGGGGGGGGGAATTCGTTTAGCCGAGCCATAAGTCAATCCTGGACACTGCTAATAATCTTGGACTTTTACGTCAAATGCAAGGCCGATTTGAGGATGCAGAACGCCTATTGAGTCGCGCAGCGGAGGGTAGAGAAGCAATCTTTGGCCCATCTCACAACCGTACTCTGGAGTCAACTGGGCGTCTCTATGTACTCTACATGCAGCTGCAAAGGAAGAGAGACGCTGCGACCATGTGCCATCAATTGTTGGCGGGCAGGTAGACGTTGTCAGGACCGGACCACCATCGTACACTCTTGACGGCAAATGGTCTAGGATATCTTTACGAGTCGCTCGGCAACCACGAAGAAGCACTGCAATTATACGTACAGACTCTTCGCGGATTCGAGAATGCCCATGGTTCTGACCAAACGGGCTAATTTGAACGCGTGATCCTGGCGCTGGAGACCATGGGCAGAGTTTTTGCAAACTCCACAAGAACGACGATGCAGAAATTCATTATGCAAGGGCAAGAGATATGATAAGAGTCAATTATGGGAAAGATCATGAGAGATGTGCAGAACTGACATTTTTGTTGCAATCGTGTCGAGAGAACACTTGATTGCACGCACATTACTCTGCACGGTTTCCAGAAACGTGTTGCCAGCACTGTAGCGTAAATAGCGGGTATTTTAGGGTGTGCGGCACAGTGCAAATTGGCGGACAGCGGTCAAAAGAGGTGCCGACAGGTATGCCATGCCAAACGCCCTGCTAAAAGTAACCAAAATTAGCGGAGTAACCTACCCGTGCTTACTTGGAATTTACTCCGTACAGGGAAAGGAAATAATGCTAATAGACATTAGCCACAACGTTAATAAATGTCTTGCCTTGCCTTGCTTGCCTTCTTTTCTCTTTTTATGACTAGCACTTACTAGCCTTTACCCTAGAACGCACTCCAGTCCCTGGCGTTATGCTCTAAGATAGGCTAATAGCGGGAGTGTCTATACGTAGTCTTTTTGCGACAGTTATCTACCGCCTATGCGCGATAGGCGGATTAGCGCAGTCCCATTTATGGAATGCCTTGTCGGTCGCAGAAGCTGATAAGCGACAGCAAAGACCCAATTCTCCAGAATACCAGCGTCAATCCGCGCAACTCGTTCGTAATAGTCGTTGTCTACGTAGCAATCTAGGTTCAGCGAGATCGGGATTTCGAGTCAACTTAACTACGCTCAAGGTTTGAAACAGCTAAACCACTCCAGCCCATATACGTCCGTTTGCCGGCGACTGCAAGTCCATATTTTTGCACACCGTGATGCTTTACGGGCAATTGGTTCTGCTCATAACCACCAACGACACGGAGTAGCGGATGCAATTGGTTACCGTCAAGGTTGTCTGGTTGGCCAGTGATATGCACGCGCCGACGGCAAGGCTGACTCTTGGGCGCTCCCCTCCTCGATGCCCGATGCAAGGCTTGGTGGCAAGTCATGCTTGCACCTCATACCTTATCTCCCCATCGCTTTCGGCTTGGCAAACGCAGTATTTCATCCACCGGTACTTGTAAAAACTTCATCGATCCCGAACCCCAACAATCTCTGCGCGCCGAACCAATACAGCCTTTTCGCGACCGACGATGCCATAGAAAAGGTTGAGCCACGAGGACTTTAGTGCGGGATGGATCTGTTCGTTGGAAGTGGAGCAGATCGCCGCGATGGAGATGCTAGACGAGGAGCACGAGCCTCTACCGCAACAAAGGGGCGACACGGATATTTATAACCTTAGTAGTATTAATAATCATAACGTGATTATTGCCGGTTTTCCCAGGGCAGGGAACTGCCTCGTAGCCACCGTCATAGCCCAGATGAAGATGACATTCCCAAGCCTGAATTACTGTCTTTCGGTCGGGATTGGTAGCGGCGTGCCTATGAAGACGAATCATGGGATGATCCGCCTTGGACACGTGGTAGTCAGCGAACCGGCTGGTATACATTCTGGCGTAGTGCAATACGATCACGGAAAAGTAAAAGCGGGAGAGTTTCATCGCAAAGGGTCCCTCGCACCTCCTCTAACAGGTCTCCTGAACGCTGCTCGTGAGGTAGCTATACAAGCGAATGGATTATGACCCTATTTGGAAGAACACGCAGAGAATCCAAACTAGCCGTCCAAAGCTTCGCCGCTTCAAGTTCCCCGGTGCCCATGAATGATGACCTCTACCAACCTGACTATGAGCATTAGCAGGTCGGAGTACTCTGCGCAGAAGACGGGTGCGATCCAATGAAACCTGCCGAACGGCCGATAGACGACAATATGGAACCTTTTGTTGTCGTGCATTGAGGGACAATAGCGTCTAGAGAGCTGGTGATCAAGGACGCCAAGAAGAGGGATAGCCTGACACGGGAACACGGGGTATTTTACTTCGAAATAGAGGCAGCAGGAGCGCTTGCAAAATTCCTATGCATGGTAGTCCGAGGTATCTCAGACTACTGCGACTCCCACAAGAACGTCATTTCGCGTGGGTACGCTGCAGCGGTAGCAGCTGATTATGCAAGGCAGTTATTCTGTGGGTTGCACAGGGTGTTGTGCAATAACGGTATCGATACCAATTGCGGTCAAAATACAATATATTCAATAAGTCTCTCTGTCTACCTAAGAGGGAGAAAACAAGTCAAGATACGAAGCCTAATTCGTCGTATAAATAGGGTGGCCGAAAGGTGGCCACGTGACTCGCTCCATGCTTCTCATTGTGCTTGGCGGGATTCCAACATATTCTTTCTTGTACCCATGAGCACAGGCGGGGTCCGTATGAATGTGCTACAGCTCCTTTGTAGGTGAAAGAATTTACACCACTACCTCTGGGTTTCAAGCGGGGACCATCAACAGTTTAGCAAATGCAAACGCGGGAGTCCACGATAAATCCACTCCAGGTAGATTGCGATGATGCACCGGTCTGTTTTTCCTTTGCTAACCTAGGAAGCAGACTGTTTGGAAACGCTGCCGAACCCATCGATCTTGATCCCGCTCAGTCGGGACTGAAACTTCGTAGCAAGGGGGAAGATACTCGACCAGATTCACCAAAGCTGCAGCTAGCCAGGGGCGTGGACTGCGCTGGTTGGCCTCAGAGGTGTCAGGTAGGTTATGACACGGTGAACTCAACATTAGGAGCAAATCACTTATTCTTTATGAAGCAAATCGCAGCTCGCCATCGAATTCGCATACCGCGCGAGAGAGCGATCTTCCGGAACATCGGTCTTCTGGATTCACGTTAGCAACATTTCCAGGTTCGAGCAGGGCTTTCGAGACATCGCGACTAGTATTAAGCTTCCCGGACGGCAGGACCCAAAAGCAAACATATTCCAGCTCCTGAACGAGTGGCTACAAGACGAAGCGGAGGGACCCTGGGTGCTTATTCTCGATGACGTAGACGACGCGAGCTATTTGAAGTCCCTGAGCCCCGGTATCGACACAGAGGCGACAGCGTTGGGGACCGCAAATCCTAGACAGCTAGTGTCATATATTACACAATGAGATCATGGATCTGTCCTCACCACGTCGCGGAGCAGAGTGCCGCGCTAGAGTTGGTCGAGCCTGTCGAAGTCATTACTTGTTAAGGACTCGAGCTTAACCTCGTGTCTCGGAACGGAGGGGCAAGACAGGCGTATCCCTGTCACAGCGGCACGCCTTAGCGCGGTAGCTCGGCAGCGCAGAGAAGAAAAGAAGAGACCTTCTCGCTCTCTTTCCCTTCCCCTTCACCTCCCTTAAGCTTATAGATATCACAATTGGCGATTGTTTGCAAATGCCCCAAGACCAGTCCATTATACCAATGAGCGAAAAAGATGTCTTGGAGCTATTTTAGAATAAGCTTGGCTAGAGTGATAACGAAGCTTGCACAGCCGAGCTTGCTGCAGCGCTTGAACATATGCTGCTTGCCATTGTTCAAGCGGCCGCTTACGTTCTGCAAAGGCGTCCACGGTATTCTGTGCGGGAAGTATCTCAATGAGTTGCGCAACAGTGACAGGAGAAAAGCCGGGTTGCTTGGTCTTGAGGGCGGAAAACTGCGTCGAGATGTCGAAGCTAAGAATTCATTTCTCGCTCATGCAAATATCATTCCACTATATTCGTCAAATAAGACCTACCCCGGCAGATATGCTGTCATTTATGAGCTTTTGCGATCGACAAGACATCCCCGAAATTTTACTACGCGGCCATGATAACTGTACGCGCCGCTGCGATGTGTTGGAATAGTCAAGAGAGGTTCAAATAGATCTACATTGATGGGACGAGCTGTGTTACATTGATGATAGAGGGAGAATTCCTCGTCTGACGGCCCTGTCCAATTCCCCCCTATAAATGCCCCTACAATCTGAGACACGCTTATCCTGAATTCCTGCCTTAGGCCCAGAGGCCACATATCCTTTCTCTCACTGCCCGTTTTTCCACATATCCACTCACACACACGTGTAATCCAACACGATGAGCAGGGGTCGGTTTGGGACGACGGAGACAAACACCATGAAATTTTTGATGACAGCGACAGTGACTCAAGCGAACTACAATCTAACTTCGGCGACAATGACGGGTTCGAAAACGATATCGGAACACTGCGGAACTTTCTTTCATCATTGCCAATTACGATGGGACCGCGGTGGAAATAGCGCCACGGTGGCTCATTTTTGGCAGGGGCAGCAGATGTCAATTGAGCAGGCGTCAATTAAGAATAGAATAGAAGAGTAGGGTTAAATTTTTGGGTCGAGTTTTCAACCATGTCTACTACACATGGTCGGCGCGTAAGCGATAGGCCCTATCCCGACCCAAGTCTAACGTGATCAAGAACCGCTTCAGTCCCAATAGTCATACCTCCCGGAGGGCTTGCGGTTATTAATAAGTAGATTCGGCAGCATGTAAAGTGGCCCATCATTCTTAATCACACCTTTTAAAGCCGTTTCGCAAATAAGAGAGCACATATCCCCCGGATTCTTTATCATGCCCATGTAGTACGCTCCCAGACCAGCAACATGAGGACTGGCCATAGAGGTGCCGGATAAAGTGTTCAAATAACCTTTCTTAACAGGCCAGGTACTCTTGATGTGAACTCCTGGCGCAAGAATGCTAACTTCAGGCCCATAGTTGGTGAAATAGGATATTCTATCATCTCTCTGGGTGGCTGATACGGTACAAGCGCTTTCCGCAGAAGCTGGGGAAAAAAACTTAGTTCTCATACCTGCGTTTCCAGCAGCAACTGCAAGAAAATATCCTGCTTGTTGAATCTTCTCAGCGGCGTTATTTATGAGTTGTGATCTCAATACACCAAGAGACATATTCACAACAACTCCCCTTGGGCAATATTGCGTAGGAGCGTGTCGAAGGACAAAACGCATTGCTGCAATTATAGAAAACCTATTATAAGTTAATCATCTTATCTCAAAACACTATAATGCTTTTTTTTGTTCTTACGCTTCACCCCCGCCATTTTTATCTGTAACTTTTAAAGAATAAAGAGTAGTGTTCTTAGCGACGCCAAATGTTGAAGAGCCAATAATTCCTGCAACATGAGTCCCATGGCCAAACATGTCCTTCTGAGGATAGTCCTTATATGATAGTTTGGAATCGCGCAAAAAGCTCTTCACGAATTTTGCACGACCTTCGAAAAGCTATTTTTAATTAGAATATTATTAAGTGAATAAGACTATAAGACTCACTGGATGACTCGTATCAATTCCTGAGTCAATGACATAAACACAAGTTCCGGATCCTGCGCTCTTATCGTAGACGTAAGATGTTCTTTTAGGTTTTCGATGAGAAATTCTAGCGAGATTCCATTCTGCATCTTTTTCAAATAATAGACTCTCTTTCTTTTTGTACATTTTAGTCTCTTTGGTCCAAGGAATAAAACTTTTGTAGCCCCACTGCATGGTTTGCGAACTTGGAGGGTTTTGTTTAATGGAAACTACGTCTCCAAAAGTGCTTTGTTTATGAGCGACTTTGCTCATTTCGGAGAACTCAATTTGAAATCTAGTATTAGCTTCAATGTGTTTCACCTAATTTAGAAATGCTGTAAGTTGCTAGAACCTATCGTAAATGTAAAAGAATAAACTTACTTTAGGGTTGGCTTGAAGCATCTTGAGTTGATTATCAGTTAGACTCGCAACAAAGCCATTAAAAGCATCCAAGTATTTGTCAGCAGAACTGTCTCCAACAGATGATAAAATGGACTCCACAGAGTCAAATTCACTTTTCATCTCGACGATGTAACTGGCCTTTATAGGAGCGGCGCCAGCAGTATCAAATTCATCGGTGGGGGGAAGCTGCTTCAATGTCGTCGCCAAACCAAACGGAAGAAACACACAAAATATAGCAAGATGCATCTTTAATGATCAGGATGCTCCCAAATGGCTATCTGCTACGTTATCCTGCTTTCAAACGTGGTAGGTAGGTGCAGAGACGGACATGGCCTATATTTATTGCCTGGGCAAATGTATTGTCAAGGCTCACCATCTACTCTTGACATTGAAGCTGCCCGCACGATTTCGGCGTAGATTTTGAGAACTAGAATTATAGCGTTGCTTGACACTTTCTTAATCCTCGTATCGCTTTACTTTCTATCGTTATTGCCCACATCTACTCGGGCGACTAATCAGCTGATGGAGTACATAGCAGTAGTAGATTCTATGGGGCAGAGCAACTGATAATTATGTCTATGAACCTGTTTAACATTTCATACGCGCAATATCTGGTCCTAGTTATGGAGCTGATGAAGTGATTTTGTCTTTGAGAAGTATTTGGTCGTAGAATGTGGCCCAGGACTAGACAGAATTTTACCAGGCCCAGCGGCCTAGAAGCTTTAAAATGTGGGTCGTTACGGTACAAAAGGTAATTATAATACTCCGTAAAGCATTCTGAAATTATGAGGCAAGCCGGTACGTTAGGGCCAGATGTAATATTAAGCTCATCATCGTGTCGCAGGGCAAAGAAATGGTGTGAAGGATCGATCGTACGAGTAGTGAATGGAAGCTAACGCTGACGACGATGATGACGAATCTGCTCCCAGAAAGTGGAGACTGACCGAATTTGGCTAGAGGGATTGATTCCCACACCCCCACCCATAAGACGCTTTATCGAATATCATTGTCATATTCTATTACAAACATACAAGTTACCGGTCGAAAGCCTTGGCCACAGACAAGCCAAAGTAGAATTATTTGCCCTTCACAGTCTATTCAAGGAGATCCCAAAGCGCATCAACTTTCAGAGCCTTGACGAAAAGTATGTGTTGGCCCACCCAGATCTAAGATGTGGCAGTATCATCGTCACTGGCGACTTGCACATTCTTGGTATTATCGATTGGGAGTTCACTAGCGCGATTCCTCTGCAATTATTCACACCACCGTCATGGATTATGGGTCATGATCCTACTACCTTGCGTATCGCCACAGGTATTCACTGTGACAATGTTTTCCTAGAGTTTTGTGGTATTCTTAAGAAGATGTGCCGCACCTCTATTGCCTGCACACAGCTTTAGCACAACTGGGGCATTAAGGTGTAGGAAGCACAGGGCTTCGAGTAGCTGGTACCAGAAGGTGAAGCAGTACAAAAAACAAAGGATTCAATTCATTAGGTCTGTCTAGAAAGGGAAGAGAAGAAGAAGAAGAGTATCTATGCCCGCGCCGTATATAAGAGGCGCGCCAGGGTAACCAGGTGACGTGCCCACGTACCTGCCCCCGTGCCTTGACGGGATATTCCAACATAAGGATAAGCGATCCCAGCAAGACAACGATATTTACGAAGTTTCTCCACTAATATAAATATTTCGCTAACTGTGCAGTCTCATAGAGGTATACTACTCCTCTATCTTCTAAAGCTATTTGGACTAAAGACATGCAAAGACAAAGTGATTAGTGAATTCTTCGCAGAAAAGAAAATTAGGAGCTTTTAGAGCAGGTTAAGGATTAAATTAAGAATTCTTAATAGTATACTAGTTATCTCAGGAAACACAATCTGCTTGTTGAGAATAACCAGATTTAAATAATACAAGAATTCCTTAAAAAAACAAAACTCCTAGTTTAAGGCAAGCAAACATAATGCTAATAGTCCTTAAGTAGTTTGTCGACCCAAAACGCACACCCAAAACTCACGTATGCTAAAGTCTGACACACAACCAGCAACGCTCCGTCCACTTCGTGAAAGGTTCTGGCAAAGACCTTCCGTAGTTCGTAGAGACCTTTCTCTTGCCGAGATCAAATAGTCTAACAGCTTGCTCGTTGCTTATCGAGCTACTGTACGCTTCAATTGAATATAATAAGAAGGGAATATAAGGCACAAAACACTTTAATAAACTTCGGGGAAAAACTTCGTAAATTCTTGGCTGCCTGTGTGCCTTCTGTGTCTCTTCTATAAAGGGCATAATCGCACTACTTATAGCTACAACGTTCCTTCTGACCAAATTGGTCAAGTCCGCAGCTCACGTGAATTCAATCCCGTCACCTTAGTGGATCTACCCCGCCCACACACTACTTAATTTGTTTTTGTTAACTCTTGTTCCTTCTCCTGTAACTCTGCCGACTTATACCACGGCCTCCTAATTACTTTGTCTTTCTCAGTAATTTCCTTCTGCAGAGCAATGACGCTTGTATCTATGTCTTTAGCAGCATTAAAAACTCTGCGCTGCCTTGAACTCAAGGTAGCCCCTGTTAAGATCTATCTATTAACTTTTGAAGCAAGCTTAGCTAATTTAACCAAATACTAACGCTCTGTCTGCTTTACCGTGTACTCTCGCATAATATCGCTAATTCTTTTTTTAATATATTTAAGATCCTTTACGCTAGGATTTGGGCTAGTTATAATAGTAAATAATTTGTTTAAGAGGGTAGTTATATTAGCTAAGAGTTAGGCAGCAAAGCTTAGAGGTAATAGTTATGTAAATTAGCATTAATTAAGGGGTTATTTTATAATAATAAAAATAAAGCTTGTGCTTACGCTTAGGCGTTGGATAATATGTGTGCGTGGACCGGATGTGTGGATACACGGGCTGTGAGAGAAAGGATACGTGGCCTCTGGGCCTGAGGCAGGAATTCAGGATAAGCGTGTCTCAGATTGTAAGGGTATTTATAGGGGGGTTTGGACAGGGCCGTCAGACGAGATATTCTCCCTCTATCATCATTGTAACACAGCTCTTCCCATCAATGCATATCAATTTGAACCTCTCCCTATAATCTAACATTAGGATAGTTTCGGCTACAACTTAGGTGGATAGAGCATATGTGTGTGAGATAGCTAGAGCCTAAAGAATCGCTTTAATATGATACTATGTCACGCTTGCATCTTAGCCCTATGCATTGTCACATATCACATTGTCCAGTTATTAACCCTTAAGGAGGCTATGTACGCCTCTCCAGATTGGGCTCTCCATTATTCCACTGGTTGCTTAGCCCTATGCTTTGCGTATACACTATAACCTTTTGTGTGATTCGCCTCCGCTCCTGGACCTTAATACTGAGACGTGATTAGCTTTTAACAAATAATAAACAGCAGCCCTTAGGCAGGCGCGCTAGGCCACATTGAATTTCAGCGAAATATATATTATTTAACTAATAATATTACTCCGGCAACTCGCTTATATCACAAAACTCTACAGATATAAGTAAACACTCACGCTGCCTAGTTACTCTTAGAGCCTTTCATTTATATCTTCTTTTACTTTTAAACTAGCTGGGTAATCTGTCACAAGTGAGCAGCTAAAGCAGTGAAATTGTCCTTGTATTCTATCTAATTGACGAGGAATTAGACCTCTTCTTATAATTGAATGTTATCTAGGAATGCTGACAAATTCGTCAACCGGAGGGTTATCTCACAACACCCCCTATGTTTCAGAACCTGTAGCTGGCTCATATTTGTGACAATTTTGACATAATCTAATTGGAACTAACTAAATAAGTGTTTTATAAATAAAGGCTATTATCCGCTAGATACAGGACTTATGCAACGCTTGCTTACGCTGCTTAAGATCCAAAAGGCTAGATTACCCTAAGCTCGCGGCTCATCTAGTGAACATAGATAATGCTTTATCACAAAATATTCTAAACCAAAGTGTGCTCAAAGCCCTATACAAAGCTGCCAAAGAGTTATATAATAAACTTAGATTATCCTGCCGCACACTAACTTCCTCCAGCAAAAAAATTATCAGAAGACATTTAAACTTGATTTTCCTTGGTCCTTAGGTCTCTAGGCTCGATTCCTATCAAGTCAAGGCGAGGAAAAAAGCAATGCAAGGCAAATGTAACACTATTGGTTCACTGATAGCCGGTTAAATAGTGGAATAGTCGATAAGTATTCCGCCGTCGACATGAGCCGCTGGGGATATGGCTTTGTTGGAATATCCCGTCAAGGTATGTGGGCAGGTCACGTGGCCACCCCAGCGCGTCTCTTTTATACGGCGCGCTCGGGGGCATTCCTCCTTCTCTTCTTCTTCTTTCTTAGATAGTCACGGATGAATTAAATTGTTTTGCTTATTGTTTTGATTCACCTTCTGGTACCAGCTACTCGAAGCCCCTGTGCTTTCTACAGGCTTTGGAGACATTCGATTATTTACTCCAAGTGTTGGAGAAATGAATCATCCCAGAATGGCCAACAGACGTGATTGATTATCTGCGTGCGTTACGCTCTGAAACTCCACTCAACAGATGTGAGAAATTTAATTCTGTTGTGGAAGGTAAGTTGTAGGTTGCACAGGTCTTCTGGTATCGATACCACAAGGATCTTGCACGAAGCAATAGGTAAAACAAAGTATTCAATTCAATTCATCATACTTATCTAAGAGAGAGGAAGAAGGAAGCCCCCCGAGCGCGCTGTATAAAAAAGGCGCGCTAGGTGACCACGTGACCTTATCCGTACGTTTAATAAGGGATTCCAACACTGGCACCTTTAAGCACAGGCTTTCCGCTTTGTCAGGTATTGTTCGTCGAAGTGGTCAGTTCATATTATTGGACGACATCACTGAATTGTGCGCTTGGCACAAAAAGCTATGTCTGTCCTTCCTTGCAGAGGTGTGCATTTAGAGAGGTCTTAGTCATTAGTCCTGGGTTCCCAAGTTCAGGGTTAGAGGATCGCGAAGAAAAAAAAGGGATTATGTTAAGACGAGAATAGCTCCTGTTAGAAAGATTAGCGCCGTAAATAGCCAGAGTCCTCGGATAGTGATGTTGGATAATAAGGACGCCAGAGATACTGGAGATAAGGGAGTTAACGGAGATATGGAAGGAAGAAAAGTGCTATAAAAAGGAGGACCTTAGGGCATTCGAGAAAATCAAGAATAAATTATCGACACACAAGTCATCTGTTCAATTCAATCCTTCTATTTCTGCCAATATCCACTGTTGCAAATTTCTGTCAAATGCCCAAGAAGGCACATAACGCAACAGGTTATCGCAGAGCGCGGAAATTCTTTCCTAAGTTTCCCCTCGGGCATGAAGGAAGTTAAAATAGATTATTGAAGAGTCATCAAGGTTTAAGAAGTTGTTGATACAATGCAGCGAGGCAGTATGGTCAAAATTTGTGTTCAGGGGAACGACTTTACTAAATTTGGGGTAACTTTGATAGGCATTTACTTTTATAATAGCTTCTTAAAACGTATAACTACTATAGTGGTTCTGTGTCCTTCTCCTATAGCGCTTAAAGATCTTCCGGCTAGGTACCCGCGCGTGAATCACTATTTATTGGGTCTTGGGGCTATCGGTTTCCTCGTGTTCGGTTGCAGTGTTAATGCTAGCAATTACCACAGCAGGCGGTTAAGGAGTGTTCCGCGAAGGCGTGTTTCTCGTCTCCATCTCGCTCTTGGGTACCTAATAAGAAACTTCAGAATTCCTAGGTTATTTCACGTAGCTAGGCAAAAGTCTAGGGGAACTCTCTGCATTATACTATAGCTTGCGCTTAAGTAGTTGTGCGCGCGCGAGCCCAGGGTTATGCTGGCGATTCGCCGGCGCCACACGTGTGCAGCCTGTTGGTAAACCGACTATAGCGATGCGCTGGTGTGGGCACATGCTACCTGACACTAACTTTAGACACTGTTGTTCTCCTAAACACATTAAAAAATTCGGGGATTTGTTTCATAACCGATTAACAAGCGAATTACCACCGCATGGCAGCGGCCTACCTAGAAAACGCGGTAGTCACAGTTTCCCTTTCGAGACTTTTCAACGGTGCAGGCGCGGTGCTTCCAGAAACCTTACACAGGATCACAGTCCACATCTTTGATAAGAGACTCAAGTGCAGCGATGGAAACGTTAAAAAACCTAGACACTAATTATCAGACCCTACAATATTAATGTCATCAACTGCATATCGCGTTCTGGTCCGAATATTATTAACAGCACGAGTCATCTCAGTGGAAAGCTGACGAGAAGCGGGAGACAGACTCTTGGACTTAGTCAGTAGTCGTTGCTATAGCGCGACGACAAGACAGAACTAGTTAAGGCCTGCGAAGTAGGTTAATGGGAGTAGCTAGATCCCCGAATCCCTCACTGAACGGACCCTGGCTGTGCAAACGTCAGAGCTTATAACGTGGTATAAGAATAGCAAGGCAACAATTCGCTATCTAACTACGAGAGCGCCGTAGCCTATAGGAAGAGTTCTTATAGAGGCATAAGATTGAGAGTCCACTGAATTGGTAGTGGGCGCTCTGACTGTCTCATCTGCAACAATAGCTCAGTGGGTCAGCGCACTTATAGTTTGTAGACGCTTATGGATGTACTAGAATGACAATTTTACCCCAAACCAAACAGAAGTGGATGCATTGCATCTGAACTAAATTGCAGCTGCTCCGAATTCCAGTCCCAATTCAAGTTCTCCAAGTAGAGTCCCCTCAGCTGCGTCGGCGGCCCCAGCCCCAACCCCAGCCCCGGCGGCCCCAGCTACGCCACTAGCAGCTTCTTCAGCCTCAGCGGCCTCGAATGCGACAGCCTCCCTTTTGGCCGCCGCAAAGAGGGCTTCGCCCTCGGCGCCTGCGAGCTCGGCTCCCCCAGACTCGAGGAATATCCCCTCCCCAGGCTCTCCGGACTTGAGTTGCGCTTGAAGATCAGCATCGCCAAAAGTATTTGCTGCTTCATCGGCCTTGGACGCTCCATCAGCCTTGGACGCTCCATCGGCAGCTTGCCCATTAGCTGGATTCGGTTTCGGCGCAGGACTTTGCCTACCGCCCCTGACGTTATGCCACCTGTCGAAATCAGGGGGTCCCTCCTTCACTTTTGCCAGGTCGTCATAACATCTTACCCAGATGTTCAACCCGCCGCCCGCATCGTTCAGCAACCCAAAGGGAATAGCCATTTGGCGTTCCGATTCTAGGTTATAGATAAGGGACATTCGTACCGCCTTATTAGGATCAAAGGAGGTGTCTTTGATGAACTGATCGGCCGCGCCGTCTCTGTTCCAGAGCTCCTTTTTAATCCAGAACTTGGGAGCTTTGTCCCAGGCTTCCTTCTCTGCAGAGACGACGCATTGCCTGCTACGTGTGAGCATTTGTCTTATCATTTTTGATGAAAGTTGCATACCACTCTCCCGGCCATACCCCAGGATTCTCACTGAGGTACACCCCGTCGCCGATCTGCTTGCCAAGGACTTCACGGTCGCTCTTGACGAGAGTCGTCTCTTTGTTGTATTGCGCTGCTTGGTCCTTTGACCGTCAGCTAAGAATACATGTTCGTGAAAGCGAACATGGTCATACCTTGTGCACGGCTCTAAAGCCTATGACGATGGTTTGTCCGCGCTTTTCGAGAGATGTAGCAGCTTCTACAGGAGAGCCAACCACACTTACTATAAGGGACGCAGCGAACAAAAGCTTTGAGAAAATCATTGTGGCGGTTAATGGAGATCGGTGTACGGAGTAGAGATGCTCTATCGGTCATGCTTACATGCAAAGTCGTCAATTCTTATACTAACGACGTGCAGAGCCGGCCCTCTCGTGATTATGACCGAGTCACGATTCATGCATCCAGGCCATGCCAGACGGACATCTCAGGCCATCAGTCCGGCCATGCCCGAATACCATAAGGAGAGATGACGTCTCCACAAGCCTCATAGTCAACTCAAATACCCCAAGTTACAAGTGTCATTGATTGAGCGTAGAGATGCCATGTATGCCCGCGGGACGAATGCCGTCTTTCTCGCGAGGTGCGTCATGACCACGCCGAACTCAAGCCGAAGGCATCAACGGGAATGCCGTTTGCACAACCGACCCCGCCGGTGCATGATGGCTCGATCAGGCAAACATGGGGAAGAGTTTTAGAATGAGTTAGCTGAACGGTAACAAGCGACTTGCATAAGGGGGGCAGTGTGACGGGATCCATTCAAACAAAACCGTTTAATAGCCGCAGTCAGCCCCTTGCAGTCCTGTTGCACGGCACGCACGCGTAGAGTAGCTAGCATGCTCGGATTAAAGTAACAGCGCACACCGCTAGGGTGGAGCGCGTGCCCCTTTTCTCTATTAGCTGAGGGGAATCCCCTCTCGGCTTCATTATCATCAATTCATCTATCTATGCCTACCAATATCATCCAATTAAAACCATTAAATGCGGCTCTCGTGCATGAAGTCCACATATCCTGTGGGGAGGAGCATGGCGATGGTAAAACAGCTCCAAGTCGGAACAAGGTTCCGCTACGGTCCGCAACAGGAATTTTAAGCTTCTTCATCAAAAGCACTACTAGGACAGCTAACTTTATTTAAAATTAAATACATCAAGGTTAATTCAAATAATTTGGATTTAATATAACTATAAACTAGTAAGGTAAGGTGAAGCTGTTTCATGTGTACAGCCGTAAAATAAAGTAAATGGCTCGTCTCTTGTGTATGGTACAATGACTCGTTATACGCGGCTGACCTCGGCCAAACTCCGCATGTTGCGTAAGCAGCATCTTTATGTGACTGTGGGTTATTTCCGACAGCATTCACGCTCTTCTATATAGGCTTGCATTGCCTCGCCTCAAAGGTCTAGTTTCAGTTGTCTAACAGCAGAGATAATTACAGATTCATCGTACTCAAGCAACTAAAGACCAACATGCAAGTCACCGTCCTCTTGTCCAGTTTGCTCCTTGGAGCGAGCATGATACATGCACGAATTGAGAAGCAGCCCGAGGTTTCCTGCAATAGCCAGCCTCCTCAGAAGGTCAGTACTACAGGGAATACGCTCCACGTGGCTGCGGCTCGCTCATGTCGGACTAGGGTACTGCCGAATATGGTACGTTCGTGCAGAAGTGCCGCAACGATAAAAACGTTGGGGCGACAACCTCGGCAGCAGCTACCCCCAAGAAAATTAACTGTGCAGAGCTTCCCGAATATGACAATATCAAGAAACTTAACTGTACCGGATTGAGCCACAAGGGATGCGAGTGTCACGACTTGGGAAACTGGTAAAGCAGAGTGATAGACAAGACTTCTGAAGTATTCGTAGCTTCTTAGCAACAAGGTAGCACTGTATTGTGAACGGTCTTAATCTCTGGCCATCTAACAATCTGG
>JASWJB010000555.1:0-17307 GCA_032433595.1 Conoideocrella luteorostrata
AATGAGCTATTTAGGTAATAGTTTTTATTAATAATAAGCTTTAATTGTATATATAGTAGACATTCGAATTAAAAGGGTCAATTGGACAATGTGGACGAAATGGCTCAGTTAAACTGTCCCCCGCATGTCTCCGTAGGTTGATGATGCCTCCGCCCACCGACCCTGGCTGTGCTTTCGCTGCGGTGTGTGTGCCTCGGCGTTGAGCCCAGGCTGGGTGGGAAGATGGCGACTCAAGCAAGTCGACGTCGAATTCCTCGTGTTTTCGTTTTCTTTCCTCCCATGAGGCTCATCATAGAGTACTCCGTACGGAGTAACTGCCTACTTAAGCCAGTAGATATGTTCATACCGCCGAGGGCGATTGCATCACGTACGACCAGTGACCATCAAGTAGGTTTTATCCTCGCTCGATCGACCGGCACAAAAAGTCTACTCGTCTACTCGCCCGGCCCAGCAAGCGGCCTGTACCTAACTACGGAGTACTACTAACTAACTCACGGCTCCGTACGGAGTAGTAAGATAGTCGGTACCTTCATGGTGCCTCGAGGCCCGCCATCCGGCCACCCACCCTAGAGCGCACGCACCAACTAGCACTGCCCGCCCGGTGTTGGTGACCCGTACTTAACCACGGCGAAGCGACTGCAAGTCAACTACGGAGTAACTAGGTCTCTCATCACAAAGGCCAGGCATTTTCCCCAATCTTTCTTCTTTATTCTCGTCTCCTATAGTTACTACATACTCCCCAATAACCCCCCCACTCCGCAAACAGCCAGGTCCTTCAGAGCCCCTAATCATCGCCATGTCGAGAGCCTATTGAACTGTAGCATCGTCCACCAGCTAATATTAGGAACTTGTCCTATTCATCACGCCCAAGCCACCCGCGCAAGGCATCTTCCTACAACTCCCAGACCCCAACGGAGCACTCACCACCAGCACACATAGGAGAAGAATATGCCTAGTACTCCATCCCCAGCACGGTAGTGTCAGATGTGTTAAAGAGAGACTCCAATATATTACTCGGAAAAAGATCAAGGCAAAGCATGTTCCTGCCGGTCACACAAATGGAGTATTTTTAGACCTTTGCCTTGCTGGCCTCCTCCTCCCAACCGTGGCTTGTGCTCGCAGTAATAAGCAACTAAGAAAGTGTTTGCTCGTCATCTCAAAATCGCGCCTGGTGGAAGGGTTTCTGCCGTCGATCCTCTTTGATCCTTGATGCTGGCATTACCCTATTATAGTTACCAGTCGCCCCCCTCTAATGTGGCTGATGACTTAAACGAGCATCGGAGTCAGCCGTACGGCATTCATCGTGACGAAGAGCAACTTCCTCACTCAAACTACAGCTTGGCATCCCAAAATAAGGAGAAGAACCCCCCCCCCCTTACACCCCAAAAAAAACCTCCTTTTCCTGGTCGCACAACAACCACCCGCTTACTGTACCATCCTTTCGCAGCCTCAGTCCGTTCCTGCATCTGGTACTTCCCAACCACGCACTGACGTGACATCGACATGCACGGAAAGGCTCAACCACGACCCTGCTGCTCCGGTTCTATGCTTCTGGACTGCAGGATGGATCGACATGCATGTGCCCAACAGGGCACGAAATGACGCACAAGAAATAACATGTTTTGTGAAACCATAAAAGAGTGCCAAGTCACGTCACCCCGAGGAACATGCACCTCTCTCAGCACCAGGGAAAAGACACGTAAAGCCGGAACCTGTCATGACAAGAGTGAAAGCCTAGGCATTCTTCTTACTAAAGCGAGAGAACGAAAGCAATGACAATTTCAAGAGTCAAAACTGCCATCACATGCGTAGGCTCAAATGGTCCGCCTGCAAAACCAGTCGTTTCGCCGCCGCCTTTGCCAGTGTGTCTAAGATATCTCGACCAAGAGAATACAAATTCCTAGTGACTGTGCCATGTCGTCACTTGTGCTAACGAAACCTTAATTTCCCTGCTCGCCTTGTCTGAATTTCTCCCCCTTTCAATCAAAATCAGGTAAATTACATCTGCAAGGAGTGATGAGTGGTGAGAAAGCATGTTCAGCCGACCCCGGTGAAAAACAAAAACAAATTCAAGATTAAGAAATGAGTCAACTTAAGTGACGAGGTCTCGATTGAGGCCGTTGACCTCCTTGAAAGAGTCGTTACAAGGAGAAAGCTAATCGTCGTCACAGTGTGGCGCGCGAGTAGATAATCACGCACATGATCGTACAGCAGTTGGTGCCCCTTCGACGAAGCGGACTGCTCGCGCGCCGGCATGCCCCTTCGACATAGTGTTGGCAGCTGGCTTGCCATTTCGTAGGATCGTCTTAGGATCCGGCGAAGCAGACTTTGGAGGTGACAAAGACCGGCCCGAAGACTTGGAAGGTGTCTTGTCTTTCAGGCTGTCAACAGGCCGGTCGGATTGTCAATCTATACCGTGCTGCTTTTTGAGCTGCGCTAAAGATTCTCGGCGGGCTTCCAGGTCCTCTTTTGACTTCATCATCTTCTCTGGCTGGTGATACAGAACTGTTGCAAATTGGTTAGCATATGGATAGTGGTCGGATTTGATGGCATTATGGGTCAAGAGTGTCGAGAACACATGAGATGGGGACATCAAGCATCGATATTAATCCGTTACGCACCCACTAGATAACGATTCTGGAAGTTGAAGCCGTTGAGCTTGTCGCAGGCTTGCTTGGCATCCATGACGTCCTCATAGACCACGAAGGCCGTTCCCTTGGTGGCGTTAGAAATGCCCTGTCGAACTTGACTATAAGACAAAATTGTTAGTTTTCGGTACTTCGCCGTCATTTGCGTTCAGTCTCTGTGTTGGAGGGCGCTCATACCGGATAGGTCCGAATTTTCCGAAGAGGTCAAAAAGCTCCTCTGGAGTTACGCCGTAGCTACAATCGTTGCTGTCAGTTCGCGGTGTTCGGAAAGACGAATTCGGATGATTGAGATTAATTACCTCAGGTTCTTGACGAACAGAGCTCTGAGACAGTGGTTAGTAAGTTCAAGTGCGATCATGTCAGAGAAAATGGAGGCGGCTCGAGAGTCATGGTCAAACGGGCCATCGAGATGCGAAAGGAAAAAACTGAGTTGACCACGACAACTCCCAACGCGCCAAAAAAACACGAGACTCACCTGTTGACTTCGGGTGCGAGTTTCCCGCCGCGACTACTCATCCTTTGGATGATTGGTATTGAAAATGGATGAGGACTCAATAGGGTCTTGGGCGGCTCCGTGGAGGATCGAGGATGTGGAGGATAGATAACGAGACTAGATCCGAGCGGAGGCGCAAGAGACGATGAGGGTGACTGGGCTGAGCAGACAACTGTACTATCCGTCACGTGATGGGACGAATTTGTGGTGTGCTCGCGTTGGTTTAGCGGTTTAGCGGTTCAGTCGGGTGACGCTGCAGGATGCAGGTGAGTGGCGGAGCTAACATAACAGATGTGGGGCTTGACTGATATGAATGGCCACTCATCACACCAAGCTTCCGTCGGTGTCTGGCCACTAACTATTGTTGTAGTTACTGCGAATGAGAGTTTGAGAGTACTACGTATTAGAATAGGTCGAAATGCTTTGTTGTGTTGGCCGGCGCAACAGGTAATCGGGGTGGGTAGTCCAGCCTAGCTGAGCTTGATTGCATGATAACGTCATACTAGTATACGATACGATGGGATGGTAGGAGAAGAGACCACCGCCAAACTCGAGTACTCGCCTCGGCCTTGGCGTCGGCAAACCGGCGCTGACTGGCGGAGATGCGCCTTCCCGATAACTCATTGGCTAAGTACGGAGTAGCAACCGGACAGTTCGAGAAGACGATGCAGGACACATGCAACAGGTTGTTGCTGTCAATCTGGAGTCACCATCATGTCCAGCAAACCATCAGGCTAGGAAAGCGCTATCAAGGAAGCCCCTGGTTGCTGGCTGGAAGCGCATTTTGTGCTACCACTGACCTGACGATCACTCACGCCATGTGCAGGAACCAGCTACCCTCTACTCGGCCGCAGCGTGTATCTGCGACATGGCTTTCCACTAATGGACGCGCAAGACCCTATTTGCATAAGCTAAGGTTCCTGGATTCCAAAATTTTGTGGTTTGCGCGTGCATCACTCTGCAACAGACTGTCGTTTGCTGACATCTAGAATCGTACGGAGTACTAACTGGGGGACCTCTCGCTTCCTACAGCCGGCTTGGCATGACGGCAAGATCTGCGAATTTGGAATCTATCAACCCAGCCCCACTCTCCCTATCAGTTCTGGAGCAACATTATATTGTCAGTGGATGAGAATGTACAGCCAAAAGTGGGGCGCACTGTCTAGGGCCAGTTGTTCTGCGGCGCACACAGTACGTTATCTTGGAATGCTAACTCTACACTGTAGAAAGTTCAACATGTTTACAGCTGTCACTTCTCGTCCACTTAATCGAAAGCAATGCTCCGTCGAGTTGATTGATCAATTCTTAAATTAATGACTTACGATCAATCATTCTCAATCATTCCTATATTATTCTATGTAAAATGAATGCATCCCCCGCTGACAACTCGATCCGCCATTCCTTACTCCTGGCTCGAAGGTTCCCCATCATACCAGCAGGCCCATCGGTGTAACATAATGTGGAATTCCTTTGGGGCATCTGTCTTATCGACTTTTGACGTGCCGGAAGACGCAAGGGAATTTCTCTCACAAGTCATCGAATCACCAAATGCCCTTCCCCACGAGACGCAGCACTTGGTGGAATATAGTATTCATGCTAATTCAGATGACTTTCACCACCTGGTAAAATGTGCCAAGGCTATTCAAAAATCAAAACCTCGGCATCACAACAGTTTAGATGGGAGGGATTTGCTCACATTCATATGGCACATACTGGCAGGCGAGCCACGCAGTCGTGAAACAGGGCCAAACCCTTGGAAAGAAACCGACCGCCTGATCAATCTTGCCAGAGAGCTTGCGCAAGACCCTTATATTCGCGGCCCACGTATCTCTGGCGACCACAGCAAAGTCCGTCGAAGGTCTCAATCACGAATTCGCAACTTTAAAAAGTCCCACTACTGGTTCGATGAGACCAGTACTCCTGGTACCCAGATTGGTATTGCCGAAGTATGCGATGATGATAGGGATCGGCACCTAATCGACAACCCGAATGGCGGGCTCCCCAAGCCCAAGAATGGTCGTGGTTTTGTACCAAAACTCACATCAGCAGCATCAAGAGCGGCCGACACCGTGACGATTTTAGGCGGTAGGTGTGATTATCCAAGGTGCACTTCACCAATTCTCAAGAGTACCAGCCGCCATGCAAAAAGCCAAGCGTCACCATATTTTGCACCCGCCGTCGACGAGAACATATCTCCAAAACGGCAGACGGCTGGGATCATATCAAGCGTCCCGTTCCCTCCTCTTTCATCATTGCAGTTTGGACTTATTCAAGAGAAACTGGCCCACAAGCCATTCTGGCTGCTAATAGCGGTGACCTTCCTCATCAAAACAAATGGACAAGCCGCTATACCAGTTTTTTACAGAGTCAAAGAAAAGTTCCCATCTCCTCAACATCTTGCAGACCCTGACAATGCTGAGGAAGTCTTCAATATGATCCGTCACCTTGGTTTGGCAACCAATCGACTTGCATTCATCCAGAAGTATGCCACCGCGTTTCTCAAAACACCGCCTTCGCCTGGGGTGCTGTACAAAGTCAGGAAATACGACAGACGAGACAGCCAGCCAATGGCCATGGAATCCATGGGACCGCAGTCTGGCAAATCTCACAGCTTGCTCACGCCGAGTGGTAGCGACGATGAAGCGACTATGGAAGCATGGGAAATTGGCCATATGACTCAAGGAAAATACACGCTGGATAGTTGGAGGATATTCTGCCGAGACGAACTACTTGGCCGATCGAAGGATTGGAACGGAGCAGGTCGAGAGCCGGAGTTCCAACCGGAGTGGATGAGAGTTATGCCTCAAGACAAAGAACTGCGCGCGTACTTGCGGTGGATGTGGATGCGAGAAGGCTGGGAATGGGATCCAACAACAGGCGAACGAAAGGTGCTTCGGCGTGAGCTTCGAGAAGCTGTCAATGAGCGGAGGGTGGAGTATGACAGTGATGGCGGACTGCGTGTTTTGGATGTTCCACAGCACAATCTTGATGAAGCAATAACTACGGAGTACATGTTGACTAAATAAGACACGTTCTGCTGGTCTTGCAGTCCAAACTGGTTTCACTGTCCTCCGCACGCCAACAGCGGCCATAGCAGTAGGTGAATGCCCAGCCGTGGTAATCGGAGGTGTTACATTGGACACATCAGAGGGAGGATAACTCGGTTGGTGCAAAAGTCTAACTTGGCGTGACGGGCACTTGCTACTGCGCGTATACCTGACGTGGTATTCGAACTTGGTGACCTTATATGAAAGTCCAAATGCGAGTTGAAGCCCCAGGCAGCAAGACACCTTTCGGAACCCGCAGCACATATATATTACATCCATTATCTATTGTAAACTGCCAGTATTACGAATACATTGTGAAGGCGGAGTTTTCGGCGCAACTATGGGCTGCTGGGTTGGCTCCCCCAGATTCCTTGTACTCCGTATGTATGTACGTATATCGGCGGCCGTTGTGCGCGCCAGCGGATGGCGGGTGAGTGGGCTTGATTGGTCTTCCAATTGGATTGAATGTTGCACCGAACGGCCGGCCGGCAGGATACATCAGATCATGCTGCCCTTTAAAATCGGCAGCTCTTGTTAATCGGCTCAACCGTCACGGTTAATGATAGAGCTTATCGGCTCGCTGCCGGGTGCTGGGTTGTCCCAGTGTCGTAATAGTGAGCACAGCAAGTGGTCAGGACAGTTGTCAGGAAGCTCGACGGTGGAGAGTGGATACCTCGGCATGCGTCCATGACGGCACGGGATTAGAGGAGGGCGGGCTGCGAAAGGACACAGTTGCGCGAGGCAAGGAAGACCAGGTTCAGCAGGGTTAGGCTATGACCTCAGGCCCTGGACCACATGCAGCATCCAGCAATAAGCACAAGTAAGCTCGCTGTGCCCTGCTGAGACGGACCCAGGTTAGGGAGGAGGACCAGCATATACCTGTGAGATGGTGCGGTACTCATTGTATGAGGGCAATCGAGCCTGTCCGTCACAAACTGGCCAGATCTGGTCATCATTTTGCCTTCATTGAGCAACCCCTCCTCCCGCTCCACCTCTACTCTACCTCTAACCCAGCTACTCGTATTTGTTGTCTGTCATCTTTCCCAGCATCACCCTTCGCGTCGAGCTCGTTAATACGCAACATTAACACTTTGGCAGCTTCATTGCTAGAAGCCAACCCCAAGCAGCTGCGGCCCCATCCATCCATCCTCTCTCTAAGTACTCCGTTCCTTTCAGCCAGCCAGCCAGCCAGCCAGCCAGCCGGCTTGTCTTAGACTGAGCTCTTAGTTTGCCTTAGTGGTGCGCGACAGCCCCGACGCCCTACTCTTACCTCCACGTTGTCCACACGGCATAGGCAAACCACATCCTCAATCCAACCACCTGTCCAGACCAGTTTGTCCTCACCATCCAATTCGAAGCTGCCTCTTCGGAGACGCACTTTGCTATCTGACCTTCTTCACCACTGTCGCGAAGCTTAGATCAGAGCTGCACAGGACGACAAGCCAGGCGACGGCTTTCGCACGCACGCATACCTATCCATCACGTCGCGCTTGAAAGCGCCGGTCCAATTCTGCTGCAACCATGCAACGCGGTCCTGGTCCTTCTGGTTATGGCCTCAGCGGAGCTCCCGCGTATGGTGGTCCCTCCAATGCCGAAGAGTCCAGCGGAAATATCCTCGATCAGATCCGCCCCTACACCAGCAAGGTCGAAGACGCTCTCGACAACCTGAGCGAACCACTCAAGCCGTAAGTAGCCACATATGTCGAGACGGCCACGGCCATCTGAGCTCCTCCAAAGAATGGCGACAGTCATTGCTAACCCAAGCCTTCCCTCGACCAGTTACCTGCCTGCCATTGGTCGATTCTTGATTGTGGTTACTTTCCTCGAAGATGCTCTGCGTATCATCATGCAGTGGAGTGATCAGCTCCTCTACCTCCACGACTACCGACACAGTAAGTTCACGCCGCCATGGGGGCCAATCGGTCTCCTGATGCTTGCCGGAAGCAACGAAATATCATCTGACGCTGCTGCAGTTCCTTCTGGCCTAACTCACATTTTCCTATTTGCCAACGTCATCGCCATGGTAACTTGCTCTACCTTCGTTATTGCCCGAAAGCACTCTGACCACGCCGTTGCTGGTCTTATGGGCGTCGTGGTCACTCAGGCTCTCGGCTATGGCCTGATTTTCGATCTCAACTTCTTCCTCCGAAATCTGTCCGTCATTGGTGGCCTTCTCATGGTTCTCTCTGACTCATGGGTGCGCAAGACTAAAGCCTTTGCTGGACTCCCTCAGCTCGACGAGAAGGATCGCAAGATGTACTTCCAGTTGGCTGGTCGTGTCCTACTTATCTTCCTATTTATCGGTTTCGTCTTTACTGGTCAATGGTCCATCTGGCGAGTTCTTGTCTCTCTCCTGGGCGCCGGTGCTTGCGTCATGGTCGTGGTCGGCTTCAAGGCCAAGTTCAGTGCCACCTTGTTGGTTCTCATTTTGAGCGTCTTCAATCTATTTGTCAACAACTTCTGGACTGTAAGTTAAATGTTTTGCGAGTAACTTTGAAAGCGATGCGTCTGACTGACGTGTTATTTGCAGCTCCACGAGCACCATCCTCACAAGGACTTTGCCAAATACGATTTCTTCCAGATTCTCTCCATTGTCGGTGGCCTTCTCCTCCTCGTCAACAGCGGCCCTGGTCAGTTCAGTATTGACGAGAAGAAGAAAGTCTACTAAAACAAGCCATGGACCTAACATACGGAACTACGAAAGGGAGTCGCCGAAATGGATGAAATACTCCATGGCTCCTGACTTTCACTAGTGGCTATCTTCAACATGGAGTAGCATATTTATGGGGCGCTTTATTGGTTTCAAGGTCACTGCATTGAAAAGAAAAGTTTCCTCGGGGTTCACCGCGAGCATGGCTGTCATGAATTACCTTCAACTGAATTGTTTGAAATATAGAGGAATATCTTGTGGTGATGTAGGGGGCGCATGTGTCAAAGTACAATAAGATGTATGTTTTTTTTTTTTTCAGAGTTTGTTGCACTTTCCATGCAATTCACCTGATGTTTGTGAAGAAAAGTGTAAGTGATGGAGCGAGCTGAGGCATGATGGGTTCCGGTCTGTCCGTAACAGCCCTGTGAATCGTAATTCCTTTGATGTATTAATTCTTCCATATCAATGTAATATCCGTAATGCCCAGATCGGAAGGTAATAAACGAACGGCAGCGTCAACCAGGATGTGGTATGCATTACTGTCACGTGATGGATGTACTCAGCGCACAAGGGGGTCAAGCCTGCTTATGTATGAAACGATGCACGAAGATGCATACTCCGTAGTTTTGTTGTAATTAGTGCGGCGGCGATGGCTCCGCTTCTCCTATTATAACCAAAATTGGCGGCGGCGTGAATAATAAAGAGCAAGGCAGGTTTAAAGCTCCAAACATTGTTTGAACTGGCCGTCGTCTGATGTTTGATTTTTGATATTATTTTTGGGCGCGTTTTTCCGTCTTCAGGCTGCGGTCAAGTCACCGCAGCAGTCATGTGTATGTGCAGTGACGAAAACTGATGAGTTGTGGTTTTTCGACGAAGAGACTTCTTCGCGGCAATTGGACCCCTTACTCGGCGATTGATTGCTGTGCCACGGGACCGTCGTTACTCCGGTAGCTCAGTCATTGTCTAACTTTCCGACATCAACACAAAAAGGTTTCGCTCGCTCGCTCGCTGTGGCCTGTGACCTGTGACCATTCGTTTTCATCCATCTCACGAGAGGGCTGGGCTGTTGTTGGCTTCCTTCCAAACTACAAGCAGCAAGCTCAGAGGCAGTGGGGTTGACCAAGCGCTGGCAATGGCTGAAATCATCGGCACAACAGTCGGGGTGATTGGCTTTTTGGGTCAACTCTTCGACGGGTGCGTCAAAGCCTACGGCTACTTCACCACGGCGTCGCAGCTCGACACTGACTCCCAACGGATGATGTGCAAGGTCCGCATAGAGGAGATGCGACTCGTGGTCTGGGGACGAGAATGGGGCGTCGCCGAGGGCAAGCTGGAGGCGCATCTGGAATGCGAGAAGAATCCGCAGCTGAGAAAGCTGGCGATTCAGATCATGGAAGAGCTGCACGGGACCGTGACGGACTTCGCCAAGCTGAAGGAGAGGTATGGGCTGCAGGAAGACGTTACGGGTGGGGTTGGAGGCAAAGCGTCATCCTCGCCGTCGACGTCGACATCGAGGAAGGGATCTCTGAAGGATGAGGGCGCGGCAGTGGGTGGTAGAGGGGGGTCAATGATGGAGAGAAGTTGGAGGAAGGAATGGAGCTTGAGGACAAAGTGGGTTATTGCTGGTGAGGCAACTTCTTATGCATTTTGGGGATATTGGGGGGGGGGGTAAGGGGCAGAATGGAGGATGGAGGGGAGAGGTGATGAAGTGTCAATTGTGAAAACTGATTTGCTGATCTTGTTGACTAACCGGACGGTAGATAAGGACAAGTTTACAAATCTGTTGAGAGACTTGAAAGGTACGTACGTGTGTGTGTGTGCGCGTGCTGTTTGCCATCGCGCATAGCTTGATCGACCGACTTCCTGACTTCACGAGCAGACTTCAACGACGGCCTCGAGCGCCTCTTCCCGCCCTCCCAGCTGCCGTCCTTCCAGCGCGCCTGGACGCATCGCCTCCTAGAATCCGCTCAACGCGACCTCACGCAGCTGTCCCTCCTCGAGACAGCCTCGTCCGACACATACCCGCAGCTCAAGACGTCGGCGAACCTGAAAAGCCTCCGCATCAACCTGGACAGCAAGCCCCAAAGCGCATTCAAGCCCACCTTTGCGCTCAAAGTGCCCCGTACAGCCCTCACAATTACGCCCCCCTCCCCTGAATCCCAGACTGTGAACCAAAGGACGTCCTCGTCTTCTTCTTCTTCGTCGTCGACTCCCATTGTCGACTCCCGCCGCCGCAGATGTCAAGGCCACCACTCCACAGCCGGCGACATCATCGTCGAATGGGTCGACTACGACCGCGACGCCATCGACGAGCGAGTCGCCCACGTCCGCCGCATGGATGACCTCGCCCGCATGATGCACTCGGCGTCCACGTCGCACCCTGATCTCCACGCCATCGACTGCGTAGGCTACACCGACGACACCCCCAACTCCCGCTACGGGCTCATCTACAAGGCCCCCTCGTCGAGCTACTCAACCCTCCATGCCCTCATATCCAGCAGCGACCTCAAGACGCCCGACCTCGACCAGCGCATCCGTCTGGCACACACCCTCGCCGTGGCCCTCTGGTCCCTCCACTCCCTCGACTGGCTTCACAAATCCCTCTGTTCCTCCAACATCACCTTCTTTCCTTCCGCCTTTTCCACCTCGGCCAACTCGCCCACCGCAACCGCCGCCCTCATCCCCGACATCTCGGACCCCTACCTCATCGGCTTCGATGCCTCCCGCCCGGACCTCGACACGGCCCTCTCCATGGTCCCCAAGAACCCTTCCATCGAGAACATCCACCGTCACCCAGCCAGCACCCGCGGCCTGACCTACTGCAAAGCCTTCGACGTCTACTCCCTGGGCCTGGTGCTTCTCGAGATCGGGCTCTGGAAGGTCCTCCAGGCGTATTACAAGCCGCACTACTCAGCGGATCGGTGGCGGGACAAGGTCGTCCTGGCCGTACTTGTGCCCGGCCTCGGCAGCAAAGTCGGTAAGCGGTTCAGAGAGACCGTGGAGATGTGTCTGGCTGTGAATGAGCATCTGTCCAGTGAGCAGGCTGGCAAGATTATGGAGAGAGTAGTGGCCACGCTGGAGAGCATACATGTGTGAGCGGCGGCGGCGGCAGTAGCAGCGGCAGCACAGCATTAGAGGCCATGTAGAGAAATCGATAGATAAAAACTACTCATGTGCACATGTAAGTATATATATGTGTGTGTGTGTGTGTTTGTGTGCTCGAAAGTCACAAGTAGTAAAATTCAACACTTCAGCTACTCACGAGAGGTCTGAAACATCGGGTCGGACAAGTACTTAAGCCATAATATCACTGCTTAGATTGCCCAATGAATGACAGAAACCATAGGTATTGTGGCAGTGGCAGTGGCATTGTGGCATGTGCAAATGCACCAAAGCCGGTAGACAGCAAATTCGCTGCCGTCACCATACATAGACTAATACAACACCTTCTCATTCAACTGCGACACATTCAGTTTGGTTACCTACCAGTTGAATCGGATCAACCTACACTGACCGTACTTCACACCAATTGGCAGCACGGCAAGGCTCGCGTGGAATGATTCGGCGATCATGTCAAGCAGTTCGCCATTCACAGTGGCCAGAAGCTCGTAACATAATCAAATGAAATTCATGCCATGCCTTCGATGTATATATATATATGTAACCACTTCGCTGCCACCCCATTTCCCTCTTGCTCCCTTAAAAAACATGATATTACCCAATGATGGAAATAAACAAAACCGGATAGCAAAGAGTCAGGTAAAACATGAAGCTGAGAACAGAGCTTTGAAGTAAAACAATACCAAGCAATCATAAAGCCGAATAGAATGAAAGTGCAAATAATGAACATCCCGGTCGTCTCCCCCTATTGCGCCGTTGCAATTCAATACCGTGGAGAAAACAAAAATACATCAAGACCGTCAGAACTTTATCTCCTGGTTCATCTCAGGCCATCGTTTGCGTCATACGAACCCTCTGCCCCTCCCCCCTTGATTCTTCTCCATCCCCATCCTCTTTGGCAACTGCTTCGTCATTGAAGTCTAGCTCATCGCAGCATCAAGCGTGTGTCTGTAGTAGAAACGTCTCCAAAAAATACATGCATGTACGCAGTAAAGGCAACACGAACCGCTCGTCGTAGACGTCAAGAGTATCATGATCGTTAAAAAGCAGAAACAAAAAAACTCGGCTTGTCCGTGGGTATAAGAAATGTGTGTTCAAGTCACCGATGCTGAATCTCTTGGGTTAGGCCAGTCCCCTATGATGACGAGCCCGAGACTTTCCGCGCCGTGGTCGCTGCCATGGCCGACGCAGACATGCTTGCGCTTCCAACCCGACCGCTCGTCTTTCGAACACCGGCTGAGTCCTTGGCTCGCAATGGAGATTCGGAGCCTGCACGCTTGCTGCTGCGAACCTTAGTCATGACGCTAGGTGTACTAGCAACACGATCCACCGTCTTTGGTCGACCGGAGCCAACATTCTCCGCATCTTGAGAAGCATCATTGTTGATGACATAGACAGTTGATGTCGTTTGGCTGACCGCGCGGACCTTTTCGTTACGAATCGGTGACTGCGACCCCTTGCGATGGCTTCTCATCCGGAGATGCAGCTCCTCGTCAGAGTCAGTTCCTTGTGAGTGGCGGTGCATCGTCATGATTTCCGTCTCATGCTCGATACCCTTCTCTTCCTCTCCGCTTGTCCTATGAGCACCTGATCGTTGGTACGGGTGATGGCGATCGGCGGCACGGGTAGTTTTTCGGGGTTGGCCAGGAGTAGGGGCTGGCAGATAGTCTTCCTGTACACCATTCTTGCGATCCTTGTCGACTTCGCTGAGTGGAGTGCGGTTGGAAGGACTTGGGTTGGGAGGAGTAGACATTCCTCCATGGCGAAGGTTTGTCTTTTGCATTGCTCGGATAGGTGTGCTTGGGGTAGGGTTGGCAGCAGCCATCTCTTTTCTCAAACGGCGCTCAACACGCTCTTCCACCCACCACTCTCGGAACGTACCCTGATTGAGATGTAACCAGTGTTGCTGAGGACCAACGACCATACCAGGGCGCATGAATCGCATGAATGAGATGACCTCGTCCGCGGTGAAACCATGTCGGTAAATAAGGTATGCACCAATGAGACAGCCAGTTCGGCCAAGACCTGCTTTGCAGTGGACAGCAATGCCCTTCTTCTTGACGGTGATGGTCTCATGAGCCAACCGGATGAATTTGCGGACAGTTGTCAACGGTGGACAAGTGCCGTCATCGAAGATCATGTCAAGGTGTTGGATCCCCAAAGCTTCGAAGTATGACGGGGAATACAGATGTGAGTTTAAACGAACCACCAGGCCAATGCTCTTGTCGGAAAAGTGTGTCAGAACGTTCTTGAAGGGCTGCGGCAGAGTTGGATGAGCATCAACTGCGGCCAAATCTCTTGGCAGCATCGGAAACAAATCTGAGTCTTCTGTGATCTTGGCGATGGGAGTGTGCTGAGGCGAAGCAAAGGCCAGGAAATGTGGCGTGATCCAGTTGAAGTCTCCATGTTCTACACGCTCGTATTTTTCGTACATTTCGAGATCGAAGTTGTCCAGATCAATGCACTTCTCCTCCTTGGCTTTCCAAACACCATAGACAACATCCTGGACGGTGATGCCATAATCTGCTTGGCTGTATCCGGCATCTCGGAAAGGCATCATCGGGGGGTCGACCTGAGCAATGGGAGCGAGGGCCAGGTGAGGCGGCCAATTTTGAATCAAGACCATGTAGCACGCGAGCATACAAGCAGCGTTGGCGCGGCCTAGGAAGAAAGTACAACAGGTCAGTATCAAGCTTCAGCTTTGCTTGACAGGTTCGAGCGACTCACTTCTCGGGTCAGCGGCGCTCCAGAAGACAACAGGTCGGTCCTTGTTCTCCTTGGCACCGAGAATGTCGTGGAATCGAATGGCAAAGCGGTACAAGTGACCAATGTGCAGCGGGCCAAAGTCATGGTGGAAAGCATTGTACAGGAGGCTATCATCTACGGTGAAATAGCATGGCGCCGGACGACCCCCGCTAGTTGACGAGATGGATTCCGCCGCTCTATGCGATCGCTTTCTCGAGGAGACGGGAGTTTCACTGCCGGGAAACAGTGTGTTGGCAGTCGGAGGGTGGACATAAGCGCCGAGATACAGACGGTCTGCGGCGGAAGAAGACGGCGGTTAGCAAAAGTCACGCTCAGAACCGACGTCAATCCAATGGGGCATACCTGGAATATACTCAATGAGCTGCCCCATGTTCTGTGCGTGCCTGGAAGAAGGAGCCATTGATCCAGGCTCACGCTTCGCGGCAATAGCTTTCAAGCAACCGTTTTCAATGTTACGGTGTCAGATGAAAAGCGGCTAAATCAGGAAGAGACAAAATTCACGCAAGGAGTGACAATGCAAGGAAAAGCAGAAATGGTCAATACGGATGCTCAGATCTCCCAAGGCAAACCAATGCGACGTTCCGGTTGAATCGTGCAGCAGGCAAGGTCAAAAAGCGGTGTCAACCTTATTTCAAGCTCAACACCCTCTTTCTCTTGATCACCAACAAGGTGGGAAAACAGCACTCGTCTTCACCAGCAACGCAAGGTTGGCTGGTCAAGATTCTTGTATATCGTCAACTTCGTATTGTGTGTGAACGGAACAAAGGTTGCTCGGTTTCGTCGTAACTATAATTCGTCTTAATCGACTAAACAAGGTCAAGGGCAGCACACGATGCCAGCCGAGGATGGGATGGAAGGAAGATAAGATGAGGGGAATGTAAGGGAAGAGAAGGGGAGTTGGCAGCCTTGACGGGCATTCGCGATGTTTTTGTAAGTATAAAAGAAGAAGCGAAGCAACGCAAACGGGCGGAGGACGTTTCTATCAAGTGGAAACTCGCTACTTGTTATTCTTGCTGGGGCGAATTTCATGCTCCATGTTTTACCTACCCCGGCCATACATAACAAGACCAGAGGGGAGCGGCCTTGTTGTGGGCCGCCTTGGTCGTCAGGGCAACGGCAGACTCAAAAGCAACGGCGAGGGACGGCTTGGAGACCCGTTTGGGGGTGCATGAGCCACAACGCAGCCCATGTGAGTGGCATGTGTGGCTCATGCACGAAACTTCCAGACCCGCCGTGCATTCCAATCCAATGTTTTGTTACGGAGTAACTAGTTGCCAACACTTGCTCGGCGGGTAGCCAGACAACTAGTTAGTTGCTCCGTAGTTAGGGTCAATTCTTTTTTTGGTCCTTTTCTACCCCCGGCTGACGGCGCCAGTTCCCACCCACCGGGATACTTTCGTTGTTGTCGACCAGTGCTGCCCCTCCATCTGAATCAACTTGCGACAACACCAGCCCCAGCCACAGCTCAGCACTGGACCGCAAAACTCTTTTGATCTCATCCCATTCCACCTCTGTACCGCGTTTACTCTGTCGTCTTCGCGAAACCACATCCCGCCCTAGAATCAAGTCTCATCCTCTTACAGTCCCGCGGGGGGCCACTCCGTTCATCGTCATGGGTTCTTCTTCAGCCCAGTTCCCTTGCTCATTGTATGTCTTCCCCTCCTTCCAGCCCATCCTATCCCTCGCATAGTACCAGCGACTAGAGCAGATAATAGCCCTGCCTTTGCTCCCTTTACCATCACCCATAATCATAATATATTGTCTTGTTACGCACACTAACCGCGCATTTTCATATCCCACAACAGAGCTCTAAGTGTGCCGCTCCCCACCGCACGACTCGCATCCACAGCCCTTCAAGCTCTCCAAGTCGATCCCGAGCTCTCTCCCCTCGTCCAGAGACAGTTATACCTAGGGAGAGGTGCAGATGAGGCTGTGTTAAGGGTAGATTATCAGGCAACTACGAATCGCATGTTGCGGGTGGTGGTTAATTCATTCATGGACAGTGTAAAGCTTGTGCTCGAGGTCATGGAACAATTAGATGTCGATGTTCTATCCAAGTCAGAAAATGAAATGCCATCATGACACTGGAGACTGGATTGGCGTGATCTAAATTGACGTGACACGGCAGTAGGGTCAAATCGACCTAAAAAACAGGCCTCGCCATTTCAAGAATAGCAGGACATGAGCACTCACACGCGATGTGACCATACCATTTGTACCATCTTTGAAGCAGGACACCATCATTTATCTATGTTCAAAGTGCTGAACTCATGTCTCATCTGACTAGTGTAAAATGGGACACATTAACCAAGCGGCGTATTCCGTTCCACTCGTAGTAGTCTACGCAACGTCCTCTAACAAGAATATCCAAACCACCAACCGCAGGAAACACCGATCCACAAGCAGAAAACGCCACCTAGTACACAAACAATCAAGGAATCTATACCTCCAGCCCACACCAACAGGTAAATGCTCAAAGCACCCAAATATGTCATCCGAAAAAGCCCCGCACGCGCCAATCCATACCGTAAGATATCATCCGACCGTTGAGACACAAGCCTCATTTTCTACCTACCCATGCCA